>MNCI01031492.1:715431-769471 GCA_015680685.1 Gnetum montanum
CTCCTAATTGGTTGGCCAAGTTACTTGGGAGAGAAGTTAGGTGAGATATTTTTGAATATGTAACTTCCCTACCTACCTTGGAACCCTATAAAAAGGCTTCAAGGGGGATCAAGAAAGATAACACATCACAAGGAGCATCATCATCACACTTGGAAGATTTGTAAAGAAGATTGTTTGCAAGATGGCTTGCTAGAATAAAGATTTCAGCCTCTTTGTCATGGTCCTGTGAGTTATGCATTTCATTTTTGTTTTGTTTTAATTGCTTAGCTAGTGGTTTAGGTAGTATCATTCTTGGCAAGTAATTTTGGGATTTTTAGATTGCTCTTATTGTTCTTGTTGCCCAATAGGAATTTCTGTTAAAATTTTGCCATAGAAGCGCTTGTGTTCAAAAGCCTTGAGAGCATTTTAGTAGTAAATTTCGTTATTGTGCAACGTTTGGGAACTGCTATTGGATTGTTGGAAGAGAGCCTCTGTTTGTAGTCACGCCATGGAACAATTTGGTAGTCGAGAGGGTTCAGAAATTCTTTAGTATTTTGATGGGACCAGAATAGCTTCTTTTTATCTTTAGAGTGATTTTCCGTGTTATTTCAATCAGAAATTGTCAAGTCTTTTAAAGGTTCTGTTTAAATGCAATCGTTGACATCTACTGTCTAGCCAAAATGGAGTCTCGTACATGGTAGTTTACGCAGCAATTTTTGGTAGTACAGTAGGATTGTCTTGAAGATATTGCTTGTTTGAGTCTTGGAAGTTTGAACAATTCATAGATATTGAATTTGGAATAGCTTTATTGCGAAGTGTTTACTCGTGTCATTTTACCTTGTTTAAATATTTGAGGTCCACACAAATCTGCTTTCTTTTCTTTCTGTCTATTTCCTTTGAATCTTGCTCTATTTCTAGTTTTCTTGTGGAACTATATATCTCTCTCTGGGGAAAATTAGGAGTAGATTTGCGGATTTGTGCTCAAATGTTTATGCAAAATTTTACTTGTTACAAGCAGGTATTATAGGGACCGCATAGACTAGGTAGTTTGAACAAAATAGGAAACTCTCAACAACTCACAGTACTTGATAAAGTTGGCTGAATCTCTTAAAGTAAGTCATTTGTATTTCACACACACGCAATCGTTACATTGCACACAACCGCACGCCGCAACAGCACACACACATACTCACATTAACTACTGAGTTATTTGGAGGTATCTGGGCCTTGGTGTAGCCAGAGACCAGCGGGCACCTAAATCCTGTTCGAGGACACTCGTTGGCGGTCGCGTCCCAAACGGTCGCCAACAGGAACTCACTTTATAGGCCCTACTTTTTAGAAGCTCATGCAACTCTTGGGGGTTGAACATAAACTCACAACACCCTACCACCCCCAAGCCAATGGTCAAGCTAAGATTACCAATAGGGAAATGAGAAGAATTCTAACAAGAACTGTTAGCAAATATAGGAAAGACTAGAGCACAAAACTCAACAATGCCCTTTGGGCCTACTGTTTAGCATGGAAACTTCCTATAGGTTATTCTCCCTATGAACTTGTATATGAAAAATTACCAACACTTTCTATTCAATCTGAGCTCCATACACTTTCAACAGCCTATGACCTCGACCTCGACTTGAGTTAGTACAAAAATAAAGACTAATGAATTTCAACCTACTAGATGAAAACTGATTAGTGGCCCTATCATCTAACGAGTTGCACAAGGTCTATAATAAAAAGCACCATAACCTTAATATCAGAAAAGTCAAATTTCAACTAAGAGATAAGGTTCTCTACTAGAACCCTGCACATGTACCTCAATAGAATAAATTCCAAACATTGTGGAAAGGACCTTACATCATTTATGAAACTTTTTCTTCTAGGGCCATGATGATCTACAAACCTACGAGCCCAAACAAGAAACAGGTGGTCAACATCCAACAAATCAAACCTTTCCATGAGCATAAGCTAGCTAATACAACAAACACCTCATAAGATGGTCAACCACACTCTATATTTTGGATCTCCTCCTTTCAATTTAGTCGTGGGAAGATGGCCACTCATGCTAACCATATAAGCAGCTCCTCAGTTTTTCACTCTTTTTATTTTACACATTTTTATTTTATAAATTTTTGTTTTATGCATTCTTTATTTTACATTTTCTTGTTTTCATGTTATTAATCTTTTCTAATTTTTGTTTTACACATCATTAGTACATTTGCTATTTCTTGAATAGTTTACACTTTCTTTTATATTTTCTTTTATTTTGATGTGATTTTCTAACTTTTTGTTAATAAGTGCCAAGTACAAAGGTAATGTGTTGCTTGATGGTGGTATGTACTATTTTATTATTTTGATTGTTTGTGTCTGAATTCTAGCTTTGAATTTTGTTACGAATAATTAGGACATGGTTTCTTTTTTATGCAATAGGCAGTGAGTCCACAACATCCACCCATCCATAAACTCTATGATTTTCCTTGTTCTGGAAATGTGCAGTCCCTTTTTCATTAATGGAAAGTTAACAAATTTGTGACTTTGGTAGTTTCTGAAATTAGGAAGGATTCAAAGGTTTGAATAAGATGTGACTTCAAGGGGATTCAGTATTCTTTGTACCTTTTTGTTTGCCTGGGTGCATATGTGTTTTCATGGATTTCTTGCTATTCCTTGTCGACCAATAAAAGAAAGTTGAATACATCTTTGCATGGTGTGGTTCCCATTTCAAAAAAAACCAATGGTAATTCAAAGCACACCCCTTAGAAAAAATAAACACATATGTCTTTGCATGGTGTGGTTCCCATTTCAAAAAAAATGATGGGAATTCAAAGTACACCCCTTAAACACAATAAACGAATAAGTCTTTGCATGGTGTGGTTTCCATTTCAAAAAAAAAATAAACAAAAATGATGGAAATTTAAAACACATCCCTTAGACAAAACAAACCAGCTACAAGCACTAGTTATGAGACTAGAAAGACATGTTACCCATACCTAAAGGTCCCCTCTAACTAAGGCCCTTCCTCACTTCCTACTTCTTTTTTCTTCTCTAATAAGGAATAGTGGTTGTTCTATGGATGTACTCTTATGTCTTAGGGGAATGGACTGGTCTTAGAATGACAATGTAAAGTCACTAAACATGGTTGGCTTTGATCTAGACTAAGGATGGATCTTATCAAGTCATTTAACCATAAAATTCATAAGGGACTTCATGTGACCTTAATCAGGAACTTCATTCAACTCTTTCTCATCCATCTATGCTTTCCATGTCTCACCTCATTGCCGATTTCTTGTTCTTGTTCGATGTCTTGGTTTGATGTGTTGAAATTCAGGTAGTTTCTTCCAGGTTTTTGTACTTAACCTTTCATAACCATTAATCATCCATGGAGCCCACAAACTCTTTGATTTGAAGTTATGCAAGGGCATAAAAGGCCAGTACCTGCTTTGGGAAGGACCCACTTGCATATCTTTTAGTTGGGTTAGTTAAGTTCTTTATTCTTAGATACTCTTACAATCAAATCCTTTTGTTTATCTCATCAATGACATCCAATTGTGTACATCTTCATAACATTTTTCAATGAACTTTCTTTTTTATTGTTGTGAATTCTTACATCCTCTTCAAAATTTTTCCTATGTAGAACTTTTTCAAATTTAATGGATTGCTTATCTATTTTTACCTATTTGTTAGCCTTCTTGCTAACACTCCTAAAGGAATCAATCTACCACAATCACAACCTAGCTAAGTGTAACCATCGATGAGATAAGGCATTTAATAGCTATGTGTTACACATTACATACTAATTCATGATTATATTGTGACTATAGTGGAAAGCATGAACTAGAAGCGAGACTATCTTCACTGTGGTCATACCACACAATGAGGACTGTTCATGATCATTGGCTCTTCTCTCTCGTTCTTTAGCCACCAAGAGGGGTGGATGTTAGTTCTACCTAGGGTGTTCACTTCTCTTATCATGAACACCCAATTTTGTAAAAGATTGTAACTCCATACACTTAGGCACTCAAAGCCTCTCTATTCCATCTAAGTCAGTTTGTATGTCAGCCAATAATCCCATATATGCCCAATATTTTATAAGGAACTTACTCCTCCTCTTCTTTATTCGAGGACGAGTTTTCATTCAGTCATGGGGGTATGATTAATCATGTTTTTGTATCCTCTGATATTGGAGCCTCAACATCAAGTACCTGATGTCGAAGCCTAGGACATGATGTCAGATATCTGATATCATAGGGTATACACTGGCCTATAAATATAGTGCTTAAGCTCACAATTTTCATATCAATTTTTTGTCATAGTTAATGAAGCTCTTGTAGTTTGTTTTCTCTGGAGTTAGAATATTTTCTAAGTACCCGTAGCAGGAGTCTAAGTGTGTATGGATCTTTTCTCGAACACTAATGTACCTGAGCGTAGTAGTGTAACAAGAATAGAAATAGACCCTTTTGACAATCCTTACAACATTAAGAATAGATTAATGTTTCCTTTAATGCACTTTACTTTAATGCATTTAAATTAAGTAATTAATTTTTAGTTGTTAATGAACACAAGCATGACCACTTTGAGCATACATATAGTGTTTGGTAACCCAGCAACACTTAACATTAGGTAGCCTAATAGCGCTATATGTGTTCAAGATGTGTCCAGGAAAGTGGGACAAGTGCTTGTGTTAGGCTAGCTAGGCAGTAATGAATTAGATCTTAAATTACTCTACCTTTCATTCTTATTTCAGGTGACTAAACTTATAAAACATGAGAAAAATCATGTACCTCAATTACACTTAAACCATACCCTTGAGCTTCACAAGTGTAGTTGGGAAGACAATGAATGTTCTCAACGTCCATTTCACCTCCTAGAGGCACTAGTGCACTGGAGAATTATAGGTCCACAAAGTTCGATCAGATCATGTGTGAACGCCTTAATGATTCATATGGTTAGGTGTAGGGGTACCTCACCACTCATCAAAAGATAATAAAAAGATTCCACTAAAGAATGTTATGAAGGTGTGCACATTAGGGTGTCATTGATGGGGCAAATGAAAAGATTTGATTGTAAGAATGCTTAAGGATATAGAACTTAACTAACCCAACCAAAAGATATGCAAGTGGATCCTCCCTAAAGTAGACACATGTCTTTTATTGCCCTTGCATAACTTCAAACTGAGTCTATGGGCCCCATGGATGATTAATGGTTACAAAAGGTTAAGTACAAAAACCTGAAAGAAACTACCTAAGAATTTCAATACATTAAAATAGAACATTGAATAAGAACATGAAATTGGCAGTGAGGTGAGACATGGAAAGCATAGAGGGATGAGAGAGAGAGTGGAATGGAGTTCTTGATTAAGGTTGTATGGAGTCCCTATGAATTTTATGGTTAAATGACTTGATAAGATCCATCCTTAGTTAAGACCAAAACAAACCATGTTCAGTGACTTCGCATCGTCATTCTAAGACTAGTCCATCCCCTTGAGATACAAGAGTGCTTCCACAAAACAACCACCGTTCCTTATTAGAGAAGAAAAGAGAAGTAGGAAGTGAGAAAGGGCCTTAGTTAGAGGGGACCTTCAGGAATGGGTAACATGTCTTTCTAGTCTCATAACCAGTGCTTGTAGCCCGTTTATTTTGTCTAAGGGGTGTTCTTTGAATTCCCATAATTTTTGTATGAAACCCACACCATTCAAAGACTTATTCAACTTCCTTTTATTAATCAACACAAAATGATAAGAAATACATGAAAACACACATGCATCCAAGTAAGTAGAAAGGCACAAAGAATATCGAATCCCCTTGAAGTCACACCCTATTCAAACCTTTAAATCCTTTGCAATTTCGAAAACTACCAAATTCATAAATTTGTTATCGTTTTATTAATGAAAAAGAGACTACACATTTCCAGAACAAGGAAAACCATAGAGTTTGTAGATGGGTGGATGTTGTGAACTCACTGCCTATTGCATGAAAAGAAACGATGTCCTCATTATCAGTAATAAAATTCAAAGCTAGAATCCAAACACCAACAATCAAATAAAAAACTAGTACATACCACCATCAAGCAATGAATTACCACTATGCCTAGCACTTATTAACAAAAAGTTAGAAAATCACATCAGAATAAAATAAAATATAAAAGACAGTGTAAAATATTCAAGAAGTAGCAAATGTACTAATGATGTTATAAAACAAATTTTTTTAAAAAATTACTAATATAGAAAATAAAAAGATGTAAAAAACTAAGGAGCTACTTATATAGTTAGCATGGATGACCATCTCCCCCATGCTTGAGTTAAAAGGAGGAGATCCAAAATATTGAGCATGGTTGTCCATCCAATGAGGAGTTTGTTGTATTTGCTAGCTTATGCTTGTGGAAAGATTTGACTTGTTGTATGTTGACCAGTTATTTCTTGTCTAGGCTCTCAGGTTTGTAGATCATCACGGCCCCAAAAGAAAAAGTTTCATAAATTATATAAGGTCCTTTTCATAACATTTGAAACTTAGTTTATTAAGAAACGTGTGTGGAGTTCTAGTAGAGAATCTTATCTCCTAGTTGAAGTTGGACTTTCTTGATTTTAAGGTCATGGCACTTTTTATTGTATGCCTTGTGTAACTTAGTGGATGACAAGGCCACCAATTGGTTTTCATCTAGCAAATTGAGATTCATTAATGTTTCTTTTTGTGCTAGACTCAAGTCAAGGTTGAGGTCACAAGCTGTTGAAAGTGTACGAAGCTTAGATTAAATAGGAAGTATTGGCAATTTTTTGTACACAAGCTCATAGGAAGAATAGCATATAGGAAGTTTTCATGTTGAGCGGTAGGCCCAAAGGGCATCGTTGAGTTTCATGCTCTAGTCTTTCCTATATTTTCTTATAGTTCTTATTTTAATCCTTGTGATTTCCCTATTGGTAACCTTAGCTTGACCATTGGCTTGGGGATGGTAGGATGTTGTGAGTTTATGTTCAACCCCTAGGCATTGCATGAGCTTCTGAAAGGTAGTGCCTATAAAGTGAGTTCCATTATTATAAATTAATGCATGCGGCACACCAAACCTATTTACAACATTTTTTTGTACAAACCAGGCAATAGTAAAAGATGTACAGTCAGTGATAGTTACTGCTTCTACCCATTTCATACAATAGTCAATAGTGACTCTGATGTACACCTTTCCATTTGACATAGGTATGATGGAACCCATGAAATCAATGCCCTAGATGTCAAAGGGTTCCAATGGTTGAATCCATTGTTGAGGTCCCTCCATTTAGGTAGTCATTACACCATCTCATTAGCAACATTCACAAGAGTGAACATATTGATGAGCATCCTTAAAAATTATTGGCCAATTGTACCTTGCCATCAAGATCTTAATGGTTGTACATCTCCTAGCATAGTGGCCCCCACAAGGACCTTCATGAGCATCTTAGAGAATGCACAGTTGATCAACATCAAGGGCACACCAATGAACTAGGCCATCAGTGCACACCTTGTAGAGGTGTCCATTGATCTCCATAAAGCATTTTACCTGGTGAAGAAACTATTGTTTCTTATGGTCCAACCCTTGTGGCATCTCTTAGGTGAGAAGATAGGTGAGAATGCCAACATACCAATTAGGCTCATTGGGCAATTGTTTAGTTATAGCCCTAACAAAGAGAAGTTCGTTAGAAAATAAATCAGATAGTGGGTTCTCCTCCTTTTTGTTTTCCCATCATAACTGAGACAAGTGATTAGCAACCACATTCTCAGTGCCCTTTCGATCTACCATCGTGAGATTGAATTCCTATAAGATCACCAATCACCATATGACATGGGGGCTCACTGTTGGCTTGTTCATCAGGAAGTGGATGGCACTTTGGTCTGTGTGCACAAACACCTTGTATCCAAGCACATAATGCCTGAACTTCTCTAGAGTAAACACCACTACCATCAATTCTTTTTTTGTAGTGGTGTAGTTCAATTAAGCACCCACAATGCTTCTGCTTATGCAGTGGATGTAATATGGATGTTTCTTATCATCCAAATGCATAATCATAGCTCCCAAGGTGTAATTTGATGCATCCATCATAACATGAAAAGGTTTAGACTAGTCAGGTGCTTATAGGATTGGAGTTTCTACAAGTTTTGCTTTCAACTATTGGAATGCTTATTCACATTCCATGGTCTAAACAAATGGAGCATCTTTCTTTGTCAACTTTACCAATGGTTTTGTAATCCTAGAGAAATTCTCTATAAATCGCCAATAATAGCCAATATGTCCAAGGAATGACTAAACATCTTTCCCAGTTTCTAGTTAGTAGGTTATTCCTTGGATGGCCCTTATTTTCTCAAGGTCTACCTTAGTTCCTACTTGTGATATTTTGTGCCCCAACACAATGCCTTCCTAGACCATCAAATAACTTTTTTGTCAAATGAGCCAAAAGTTTGTTTCAATACATCAATTCAGTACTTACTCAAGGCGATCCAGGGCTTACTCAAATGTAGCTCCATAAGTAGAGAATTCATCCATGAAGACTTCAAACCACTACCAATTTGTTATTGAAAAATGCTTAAGACCATGCCTTGAAATGTAGTAGGGACATTGCATAGACCAAAAGGCATCTTGCAATATGCAAAAGTCCCCCAAGGACTTGTGAATGTTGTTTTGGCTTGGTCCTTCAACATGATCTGGATTTGGTTATAGTCACTATAACCATCTAGCAAACTATAATAGCAATGCTCAAATATTGTGTCTAATACCTAATCAATGAATGACAATGAAAAGTGATCCTTGAATGTTGTCATATTTAGTAGTCAAAAATCGATGCAAACCCACCACTTGCCACCTTTTTTGGGCACAATAACGAGTGGACTAATCCACTCACTATCCACAATGGGATATATAAACCCCACCTTAAGGAGTTATTTAATTTTCTCTTTGATGGTCTATTTTAGTTTGGGATTTAATCACCTCTTTAGCTTCATGGCTAGATTAGTGTAGATGTGATGCTGGCATATCCTAAAATCAATCCTTGTGAGTTTAGGATATGACTAGGCAAAGGTTGTTGATTGTTTTTCAACCACATTTAATAGCATCTTTTTTTAACAAGATTTGCATTGATTATGACTAGTTTCCAATTTTTTAAGAACACATATTCCATGCCAGCCGGTAGCGCTTTTAGTTCAAGAGGCTCTTACTTGAAGTTTTTAGGAATTTTCAACTCTTCCCAATAGGTATCATCATTTGCATCATTAGAGAGTTGGTAATGAACTTACTCTAGTTCATCCATGCCTACGACATATGTGCATGTTAGGCTCTCAGTTGGTTCCATGCATAGTATGCTACTTTCAGGATCAATGATCAACCATTGGGTGCCATCCTATTTTTTGGCTGCTACGTACAAACACCTTTGAATTTCTACTTCTAGTGCACACTATTTACATGTAGAGATGAATGCTTGTTTCATTGCCTAGAGTTTTTGCACACAATTGCACTCTATGTCACTATATGTGACGTATGGAACATGCTTCTTCTTGATCTTCCCAAATGCATTTTCTTTAGATATTTCTAAGGAAAGGAAAGATCTCTGATGTCCATTCTTACATCAATAGTGCTTAGCCATGCCCTTTCCATGATGATTGGAAAGTCCCCTTTGAAATTCTCCACCTTGATCACTACGAAATTAGCAAGCGAAGACCACCCACAAACAGTGGTCATAATGTCTTCTACTAGTTCCAATGGAACAATGATGTACTAGTATGCCAATTCTAATCTAATATTACTCTTCTTTAAAGAAGGCAAGTTCCATGTAGTATACATCTCATTAGAGATTAGGTTAACACCAGAACTGGAATCAAGAAGAGCCTTACATGGTTCGTTCCTAGAAATTTGCAAATAAATCAGAGAACTTCCAAGATCTACTAACTTCCTAGAAAGGTTTCCAGCACAGATCCAATTAGATATGACATGAGTAAGCATCACAATATGGATCCTTGGCAATGTTTGGTTTGAAGGGGACTTGAAGGAATTTGATATAGGAGGAGACGGAGGAATAGGGTTGTCAACCATAGATGTATTTGAGGGCTTAGATGAATTGCATGGTCAGAAGGAAGGTGTTTTCTTTGATCGAGTATCCAAACCACTTGGTTGATGAATTGGTTGTAGATTAACAACCCTGGTAGCATTGCATTGTTGCAGTTAAGCTAGAAGTTCATCTTACATAGGTGGAGTAGGTGGTAGCTATGCGGAGGGAGGAGGAAGATGTGTAGGAACAAGAAAAGGATAAGGGTAAGAGGTGGTATCCCTTCTTGCATGTGGAGAATGAGTTAAATAATAATTAGAAGGATGGTAGTGAGATTGGAAAGTAGAAACATAACCAGAGGAGTCACGTGGAGACAGGGGTTGCTAAATGTAATACCCATATGGATTAGGTTGTTGGTAAGGGTATTACTACCTTGCTGGTGCTAGTGCCCATGACTATGGTTACTACCACTATTGGTATTACTCATATGATTGCAATGGAGTTCCACTTGGATAATACTATTGTTGCTGGTAGAACTACCTAGAATTACCTTGAGGATAAGGCAAGTGCTTGGGTGTTTGCCTTTATGCTAGTTATGGATTCAAGGTATACACCCGAGATTCTTGTAAGTGTGACAAAATAGGACAACATCCTTTAGGATGTTCATAATGATATACATCACACTCACCATCATCATCTAATTCACTTTCTGCAACTTCCTCTATTGCAGCAATCTTGCTTTTACTTCTTTGATAGGCATGTTCAACTTCCTTGTGCGTCTTACGCTCACAATCACTACCTTGTTCTTTAGACTCTTCAACAATTTTTAGGATAGCTTGAAATCTGCTATCTATGGAGTCCCATAATTAATCAACCTTGGCCATAATTTTGAATTGAAATTTTTTAAGCAGCATGGCTTTCCTATTCATCACCTCATTAAGTTTTGATTCTTACTCACTAGTACAAAATCAAATCTCTCTCTTGTGAATGGAAGGATTACAATTATAGTCTTCTACACTTTCTCATTTTCTTAATTCACCTTCCTCTTTAGCTACCTGCTCGATTAATCTTTGGATCTAAAAGGTGCTTAATTCGAATAATCACCCTTGGGCATAGACACTAAGGATTCTCCTTACTATAAATTGAAGCCTATCTACAATGTGGCGAAGTTGATCTAGTTGAGAATAACCATGGGGAGGACGTTTGTGCATTAAGGAATAGTATTGGCTGATGACGACATCCAAGGGTTCATGTGTTTCTTACTTGCATTCTTGGATCTACCTTCTCAAGTTAGACACTTTGGAGTATGTTTGATGTCATTGAACAATTCAAGCATTGTACTCCATCGTCTAACAAATTCTAGTTCTAAGGACTAATACCAATTTTTTGCTTCTTTAATGAGTGTCCTTAGGAATAACTTAAGTTTTTACTACTCATTCTCTATATTTTGCAAGGAACATGCATCTTGAAAAGCTTACAGATGATTCTGTAGATCTAAGTTATATCCCCCTTCGAACCTAAGGATAGTATTCATATCTAGCCTCTTGATCTGACTATCCTTTACATGCCTTTTTAGAATTCGTACTCCCTTTGTGATGTTTAGCATACTCCAGTAGCTAGCAAAGGCTCATCGAGGTCTAGATTATAGTGCCCATGATGCCCTCTACTACCCCTTCATTCATGGAATTGCATCTCTCTTGAATTCCCATGCGCTTCGTCTTAACTTACCCAATGGTCCCTTTGATCATTTTGGTCCCATTAATCACCTCCATCATAGTCACATCCCCTGCAGTTGCAATCAGAGCCAGAAGAATAAGAGGATGATGATGAAGGTGAAGAGGAAGAAGGACCAGCACCATCATGGTGCCTACTACCACCTCTTTAGTGATCGTGACTACAATCACAATCTTGTTTCTTGTTTGCATCCTTGCCATGACTTGCCTCTTTGGATCCTTCTTTATCATTGGATACATTTTTACCAGAACTAGGATTGTGAATCATGGATTGCAAGTTTTGGTTTTGACCTCCTTCATCAAAGTCAAAGGGAAGAATTTCACTAAATGGAAAACCCCTAGAGAAGGGCTCTTCACCATCTTTTTGGTACAGTAGGAATGAGGAATCATTGAATCCTTTTTCCTTTGTAGATTCATGATGTTGTTCTAGTTGTTGATACTTGAGATGTTGTGCATTAGTGGGATGATAATCCCTAGCATCAGTATCTTGCACAACATACTCAGCATGAAGTTCCTGGAGACCCACCATATAAGCATTTGTTGAAGCATTGTAGAAATAGATCGATCGGATGGCAACATAATGTTACCCTCCATGTCACGCCACCATAGTTGTTCATCTTGATGTAGGATGAAGGTGAAATTTTGTACATACTCATCAGGATGAGGATATATTAGTCAGTATTGTTGGGGCACTTGTTGATGTACCTCATTAGACTTGGGCAAAGAATTGTTCCTATGAGAAGAAGACATATTTTATTAGAAAATAAAATTGTAGCGTGCTTGTTGAAATTGTTGTAGTAATTTTTTTTAAGTAAGATATGACTCTAAGGTTCATTCCAATGATTTAAATAATTTTTACTAAATCCTAGATAATGCACATAACAACGAAAAGGTCCTTGACAATGATGTCAATGATGAGCGGCGAGGTACCCCTACACCCAACCATATGAATCACAAGCATTCATGAGCAATCCAATCAAATTTCACAAACCTTAAGTTCTTAAGCATACTAGTTCTAAGATGTGAACTCTAATTGGAATGATTATTGTCTTCTTAGCTCCACTCATGAGGTACAAGTATATGGTTATGTGTAACTGAGGCATATGATTTTTATCATTTTGTATTTTATAAGTTTAATTTCCAAAAACAAAAATGAAAGGTATAGGAATTTAATATGTAATTAATCTATTGCCTAGCTAGCCTAACACGAGTACCCATATCCATGCTCCAGAAACATCCTAAACACATGTAGTGTTGTTGGGTTACCAAACATTAAGCATTTCTAGGTTACCAAGTGCTACACGTATGCTCGAAGTGGTTGTGCTTGTGTTCATTAACAACTAGAAATTAATTGCTTAATGAAAATGCATTAAAGTAAAGTGCATGAATATCAAATGCATTAAAGAAAATATTAATCTATTCTCGGTGCTGCAAGGATTATCAAAAGGGTTTGTTTTTATTTCTGTCACACTACTATGCTCAGGTAAATTAGTGCTCGAACAAAGATCTATACACACTTAGACTCCTGCTACAGGCACTCAGAAAATATTCTAACTCTGGAGAAAACAAACTGCAAGAGCTTCGCTAATGAGTGGCGAGGTACCCCTACACTCAACCATACGAATATGAGCGTTTCACGCACGATCCGGTCAAACTCTGTAGACGGGCTTGTTGTGGTATCTAGATAGTTATTCTTAGGTCGCAGTTCACTGTCTTCCCACGTGGACTAGTATTAGCTTTGTCACGTATGATTTAGTCCAGAGTGAGGTGTATGATGTGTTCCTATGCTAACACTACTCTTGGGGATAATGGAAAATAATATTAACTACGTTAAGAGAGAGAGAAGGTAAGAGAATCTAAACTAGCCTAAGTGCGATGAGCATCCGTTCCTCAATCATCCGTACACATCTTGGACCTCGTGCATGACTACCACTAGGATTACCAAGCGCAGATCCTAGGTACGCTACTGGGTTACCAAGTAGTCACACTTAAATTCTCGTAATCAAGTCGTACTCATTCCACGTTTAACAGGAGTTTAGGGTAAGAAGATATTATCTAAGAAAGAAGTAAATAACAGTTAAGTAAATAATTAAACTAAGTGAATGCTACAATGATGAAGTAATCTCGATCTTTATTTTCGGGCATGTGCGTGTCCAAGTACATCACACTTGAATAAGGATGTTGTATAATTACAATCACCACACTGTGGGCATGCACTGGGAGAGAAGGATTAATAGAAGAACTACTTAAAACTAAACACTTAAAAGAAATGCTAAAGACTAAGAACTAACTCCTAGAACAAGGAAAGCTGCCTCTTATTTATAGAAATTGAGGTAGGCCGCGATATCGCAGCTGATGCAATAGCACTGATGCGATATCGCGGCTGCAATATCAGGGGTCCAATAACTGGGTCTAACAGACCATATCTTGTATCAAGGCTCCGATAACAGGGCTCCGATAACTGGGCCTGACAGACCATGACTCATCATTTACTATTCTATGAAAAAACTATGAAAAACTATCTCAAAATCATGAGCCCAAGCGCTATATTTATAGGTCTACATATACCTTGTGATATCGGATATTTGACATTGCATCTTTGACTCCAACATCAGATATCCGATATTGAAGCTAGTCAAAACATGATTCATCAAAATGCTTTTTTTAAAAGTCAATAGAAAAACCATCAAAACCTAGAACTTTACTATTTCCTATACTAAAGGTCATTGCTTTGATTTCTTTTGCTATAATTTCTACTTCAAGAATACTTTGATGTACTTTTGTTATAGGAGGCATATGCATACTAGAGGCATGGAAGAATTTCTTACTAAAACATTCAAAAGAAAAAATAGAAGAAAAATGATTTGCTAAAAAATTGTTAATAGTCTCAGGATCTTTACTGACAGAATTATTTATATAAAATGATTCCAATTTAGGTACTTGACCCTTTTCTTTTAGAAATTTAAAAAATTCTTTGCAAGGTTGATCTTTAATTTTTAGGCAACCCATACAACTTTTTAGGAAGAGCACTTTTAGTTTCAAGAGCATCCCAACATTATTTAGCATAGCAAGCTTTAGTCAAGACTTTTTAAGTCTCATAATCAAAGGGATACTAGTTTAAAAGAATTGTATTTGCTTTATAGATTCTGTAAGATCTTCTACAACTTGATGCTTACACTTAGCAAATTGCTTTCCAAACCATCTAGCATAATTGCTAACTCTACAAGTAGTTCATTGCCACTAATCAATCCAACCAATATCACCAATAGGCTTTTTTTCTACATTTCATAAAGACTTTAAAATAATTATCTCATTTGGTCCTATGAATATATTAGCATTTATATGAAAAAGCTCATGCTTTCAAAACGATGAAGAATTAATACCAAAGAGAAAAATGCTAATAAGAAAATGATCTAACAAAGTAGTTTTGGTAGGCACTTCTACTTTCCTTGTAGGTTTCCAAAAGGAACCATTAGAGATGTAAAATTTATCAAGTTGACAATAAATTCTATCATTTCCTTGTTGATAATTACACCAAGTATAATGCTTTTCATTCAAATGACATGAGAATAAAGATCTAATATCAAAAAGAAAATATTTTTCTTTAAAATTACACCAATATTCTTTTCCTTTGTAAGATATATGCAATACCCCTATTAATTATCTATAAAACATCTTATAAATAACTAATAGAGATGCTACGAAACCCTAAGGATCTAGATTTAACCTTGATTTACTAACAAAAATTAGAGAATTGATCAACCACAAAAATGAAGATGTTAAAAAATTTCACTAATTATATCATAAAATAGTACACAAAATAACAATCACAATGACACTTGTTTCGTCTCAATCGGACATCTAGGAATAAAGATATTCAAGTTTAAAATTTACCAATTAATTGATAAATTTAAATAATGATTAAATAAAATATTAATATATAATAGATAGTATTAAATATATAGCAGGTGTAGAAATGAAAAATATTCCTTGCAATTTCACAGTCCCAATGGCATGGACAGGAAATTCATATCTATCATACTTTATTATTTATTTACAAAAATATGTGCATAGATAAGTAGCTAAAATGTATACAAGGCTTCTATTTTACAAAAGTACAAAATATACATAAATTAATTTCCAAGTTTAGAGGGTCCATCTTGTTTAGAATTGATTCACCTTTTGTCATATGTTCCTTTTATGGTGGGGGGGGGGGGGGGGGGGGTGTCGGACCCCAAAAAGAGAAGTACATGATCAACATCTGAACATATTGATGGATAAATAGGGAGAAGAACAATGACAAATGCGATCATTGAAAGAAAACATCTTGAAACATAATCTTTCTCAGGGTGTGGGAGTACATGCCAAAGAGCTATCTAATGCTAGGAATCCTTAGGAACTGCGAGTTTATAAGACCAGGAGAACAACAAAGAGCTCAAAATGCTCAAAATTATGATGATAACACACTCCGATGTAGCAGATCGAGATTGGAAAGAGTGCACGAGTTGGTGTATCTGCTCCAAGGCTGCAAACAATAAAACAACTGATTAGTATCCAACCTTAACTTAGAAGTACAAGATAAAATTTGGAAATACACAAGGCGAAGAATTTGAGATTTTTCCATAATATTTAAATGGTTAGAGTTGGACGAATTAGTGTTCTGGAAAAGAGCAGTGCATCTGCGCTTCCATATAAAGTAAAGAACAAGGGGCCTAATAACTTTCCAAAGAAACTGAAGGTCAGAAGAGGGGGTGGCTAAAAAGCTGAATAAGATATCCTCGTGGGAAAATGTGCACAAAGGAAAAACCTTAGAAACCCATTCCCATGAAGACTGAGCGAAAGGGCAATGCCAAAAAATGTGGACAAAATTTTCAGGACCTCCACAGAGAGGGCAGGTAGGGTTTGAAATCCTAAGGTATTCACGACATTTGCCGATTGGCAGGCCTTGATGCAAGAGGCACCAAAGAAATTGCTTAATTTTTGGAAGAGTCGGAAGGCTCCAAACACGTGAAAAGAGAGAGAGCCAAAAATGTTCAGACTCATCTTTGTGCCATGATCGATTGCAGCGGTTAACAATCGTAGAGGAATCATGCAACAACTGAAAGGGCACATGAGGTTTATAGGGTAAAAGGTTCGATCCATTAGTCCATTGAAGACCATGGAAGAGACTAGGAACCGAAGCATCCAAGTGCAAATACTGATGAATGAAGTGAGAAAGTCTATCAAGGCAATGGTGCATAATTATGGAAGCCCCATATAAGTTTTCGAACATATCCCAAGTAATCCACTGATTGGTGAGACGAAGACAGCTAAGGGAAACAACTCCCTTTTGAAACTAGATGGTGGCTACCCTGGCATTTGAGGTGGCTAGAGGAGCAGGACATGGGGGCAGCCACCAAGGGAAAATCTTAGAAAGAACAGTAGGATTGATATGAATATTATTCCAATTCACATGAGAATGTAAGACCTGCCAAGCCTTCCAAATGCTTTTGAAAACATGTGTTCCAGGAATGATAATGTCGTGAGGAGAAAGGATCCAATTAACAGGGTGGATACCCTTCCAGATAGACCTATTCTTAGGGAATGCTTGTCGAAGCCTTAACTAAAGGAGATTCCTGATAATATTGGGGGCATCAAGGTGCTGAACCAACCACTTAGCGACAAGGGTGAGACCTTGCTTAAAGGAGTTCAAAAGGCCCAATCTGCCTTTGTTCTTAGGAAGAGTTACTATATTCCAGGCTACACGATGAAAGCCTTTTTGAGAGTCCTTAGATGACCACATGAAGTCTTGAAATAAACGTTCAAGCTTTTGATAAGAAGCATGGGAAGGGGCCCAACATGACGAATAATAAACATGGGTAGAGGCACAAATAGACTTACAGATTAGATACTTACCGGCAAGGGTGAGGGGTTTGGTTTTCCATTTTTCCATTTTTCTGTGAATTCGAGAAAGTACTTGGTCCTAGAGCTCGGACATTGGGCCTCTGAAGCGAAAGGGGATTCCCAAGAGCTTAATGATCTCATGATCTTGAGTACGCTTCCAACTATAATTGGGCAAATGACTGTAGTTATTGGTGAAGCTATAAACAGAAGATTTTCGCCAATTTATGACAGATCCCGAGAGGGAGCAATATTGCTCTACTCGAGACAAGAGACACTGCACATTATCTGCATTGTTTTGAATAAGGAAAAATGAGTCATCAGCGAAATGCATATTGAGGAGCTGATGTTGAGGAGAAGATAGATGAACCCCAAATAAAACATTGTTTTGAATATCCAAGCTGATTTGATGACAGAGAAAATCAGCCGCTATGATGAAGAGATAAGGAGCGAGAGGGCAACCTTGCCTAACAGACCTATGAATAGAAAAGGGAGAAGTGATGCCGAAGGTAGTCGCGATTCGCGCAGTAGCATCTGAGAATAAGCATTCTACCATATGAATGAACTTAGGGCCAAAACCCAATTTAGTCATGGTTTGGATAATGAAGTCCCACTTAATGTTATCATAGGCTTTAGCGTAGTCAAGCTTCATCAGGAGGATATCCTGACCCTCATCCTCAGCCCACTTAAGACCTTCCCAAGCAGCCACCACGTTATTTAATATGTATCTTCCCGGAACAAAGCTAGTCTGTTGGGGGAAAATAATAAAGGCAAGGACTTTCTTTAATCGCAAGGCCAAACATTTTGCCCAAATTTTGTAAACCACATTAAGTAAGGTGATAGGTCGCCAATTGGAGATACAAGTAGGATCTCCGGTTTTAGGGAGAAGACAAATAATCCCTTGGTTTAAGAGTGGTCCCAAAGAGCCAGTAAGCGTAGACTCTTTGATAACATGGAAGAGGTCAGAACCAACCAGATCCCAATGCTTTTGGAAAAATTCAACTGGAAAACCATCATAACCCAGGGCTTTCCCAGGTCTTAGGTTAAAGCAAGCCTGTCAAAGCTCAATTGGAGTAATATCGGCTTCTAAAATTGTCAGCATAGAGGAATTAACCAGTTTAGGATAAGTTAGAGTGGCTGTCGCAAAGGATGCAGGATCCATAGGAGTAGTGGTGAATAAGGCCTCAAAGTGATCTTTAAGATAAGAGAGAAGACTATTTTGGTCAGTGATAATGGAACCATTTATGGAGAGTTTATCTAAAGAGGGTGAAGCGGGGGATCGATTAAGGTACTTAAAGAATTCCTTACAGTGCTCGTCTTGTATGTTTAGCCAAGTGAGTCGACTTTTAATCAAGGCACCTTGTGCCTTATATGCTTCCCAATGTTGAAAGGCAATACGGGCTCTGGCAAGCTCCCCTTGAAGGTGACTATTGAAGGGATCATCAGTTAGTTTAGTCGTAAGGTGCTCAATGGTAGAGCATATGTTGGTGTACTCTTGCCGAGAGCGAGAGGCAACTTCCTTACCAAAATGACGGGCGAAATTCCTAACTCTACTAGTAGTTCGAAGCCACCAGTGGATCCAACCCGTTGAACCTAAGGGTCTTGGTTCAGCATTCCAAAGGCTAGAAAGAAGTTGTTGGGCGGAAGGAGAAGAGAAACATTGGCTATGTAACCTAAAGAGATGATAATTCCGTCGTTGGTGGTCATTATGGATTTGCATAGATAAAGTAATAGGGAAATGATCAGATAAGGTTGCGTGTTGGTGGACTTTAGTAGTAGAAAGGGTCTGCCAAAAAGAAAGGGTGGAAAAGTAATACCTATCTAGCCGACTATAAATGCGAGCCTGCCCCTTACGAAGATTGTTCCAAGTGAAGCTGTTTAGAGAGCCACTAGCAGTGTTTGCGATGCCGTCCGAAAGATAGAAACGTTTCTTAAAATTTGACCAGGCGTGAAATTCTTGATGCGGAAGTTGAGAGAAAACACCCCCGAGCTTGTCATGAGAGAATTCCATCATGTTAAAATCGCCACCAAAAATCCAAGGAATAGAAGGGAGGCTATGAGTGAGTTCATGCCACAGTTGGGCACGTTCGGTAGAGTCATTGGGGGCATAAATAGAACAAACTCCGAAGGGACCATGTGAGGATGAGAAAATAGCCCAAGTCACTCGGTGACCTAAATCGGACCTGTGCTGAAGGAGTTTGTATTTCCAATAAGTTGGATAAAGAATGGCTGTGCCACCTTTGCCACACTCATGTGAAGTAGCAAGAACAGAAGAATGAGGAAGAAACCCGTGGGCTGAAAAAGATAATTGTTCAGTTGAGATCTTGATTTCTTGGAGGAGGAGGAAATCCAAAGTGAGATTTAAGCTAGAGATAAAGTTGCTAGCTCTTTTGCGATGAAGCCTATCAGTTAGGCCTTGGACATTCCAAGATAAGAAGTTCATGGAGAAGCTCTAGATGTTATGAGTGACAAGGCGGTAGAAGGATCGGGGTTAAGAGTGTCAGTTGTCATAGTAGAGGAAAGAATTGCAAAGGAGTTGCTTGTATTTACAGTTAAAGCTGGGTTAGTTTTGGGCAGAGGAGAGAAAGGAGGAGTGGTGGTTTTAGATGATTTAGCCCTTTTCCTTCCCCCTACCATGACAAACTCATCTTGTAAAAGTGAGTCTTGGACTGATTGTCAGTGGATGATTGGTGCTTTAGATTTGGCCTTAATGAGAGAATGGGATTGAGAGACTCTTGCCTTGAGGAGAGCAGACGAGGAAGAAAGGTGTAAAGCATTGTTAGAAGTAGAATCGAACTTAATGGGAGCAATTGGTGGGTTAGGTTGAGGAGTGACTATAGGACTGGATTTGGGAGGATTGGTTTGAGATTTTTTCTTAGCTAGAAAGGGACAGGTGGAAATGTGGTGCTCTGCACGATGGCAGTAGCTACAGGAGTTAGGAAGATAAAAATAGTCTACCTTTTGTTTAAAAACTTTGCCTCTAGCTCCTAAAGTTAAAGTGATTTTCTTTTGGGAAATGTCTAGTTCAATACAGTAGCGATGATAGTGAGCCCCATTAACCTCAATTCCACGGTCGGAGATGACTCGACCTAAGGTGCTAACTATGTCTCGCTCGAGAGGTGAAAAGATTAAAGGAAGATGAGGTAGCTCTACATAACAAGGGATAATATTAAAGGCTGGGTCACTGACATTGAAATCAAATTTCCAGGCCCGGGCGATAAGTGTAGCATTACGAGCAGGGAAACTTCGAAGAGAAAGAGCTTTCTAGATTTGAGAAGCCTCCAAAAGCTCAGCAAGGACAAAGTTACGGGCATAGTATCGAGTGTGTGAGACTTGAATTCCGTGGGCTTGTAAAATAGTTTTAATATGCATATTGATGCTTAAAGATCGAGGTAGATAACCTACTATTTGAAAAAAAATAAAACGTGCAGAAAAGTCTTGAGAAATAGAGTCGAAAATATCTTGAGGTATCAGAAAATCCAAAGATTCTGAGTTGGGAGAACTCCCCTGAGGAGAAGAAGGAGCAGCCGCTGAAGATTCGTCCATATCCTTGCCTGAAAGGAGCTCCTCGTCCATTGGAACTGGCTCAACGTCGGTAGGAACGCAATGGCAGCCCTGGTACAACCCGTAGCAATAGCACCACAATGCAGACCCTGCTGCCCACTGCCACCACCGCCCCACAACCACTAGAGCGTGACACAGCGACCCTGGCTCATAGCCACCAAAGCACGGCACTCGTGGCAGATGGTCAAGCGCTCTTAGGTCCTCTTTTCAAAGTTTCCCCGGTGCTGGTTTCAAATCTGATTCCAAATCTGGGTTCCCAGATCTGCAAATGGGGGATTCAACTCTGGTAGAGCAGAGCGCCTGCGCGAACGCTGCGTACCCTGCCATGCCCACCGCAGCTCAACCCGCAACGCCTCTACAACTAGCAAAAAACTGACCTGCAACCCCCGCGCTCAGATCTTCCACCAGTAACAGGCACTGGGAAACCAAACTTAGTTCAAAGCAAGCCCTAACCATAGCAACAACAATGGCAGAAGCAGTCGCAAAGGCGTTCAGCCCCAAAGATCAGAGCGCTGTTGGTAGCTTTGGGCCAAATAATCGAATATCGAAGCCCGCAGCCAAGGCTAAAGCAGACGCAAAGAAACCGTGTTCCAAAGTTTGAGAATATTGTTCCTTTTATGGTGTTTCCATAGCTACTTTGGGAACTTTACATCGAAATGCATGAGGAGTTAGAACCCTCAAATAAGAAAGATTACTATATTTCCCTCTTCATGGAGAATAAAGGTTTTGGGCCAAAAGTCTCAAGGTATGGGCTAGGTAAGACTTCCAATTAAATATTTAAAAATGTTTTGAATACCATAAATTTTCCAAAAATCCAAATATCCGAAAAAAATCTAGAAATCTAAAAGATATCCAAAAATCCAAAGAATGTTTATTTTATCCAAGCATCTCCAAAGGCTAAGTCTTGGTTATCTTCACTGCCAACATGAACTATCAGATCTTGGAATAACCTCATTACTATCATCGAAATATCTTTTAAATTATTTTAATGTCCAAAAATATCACAAATTTGTCCAGCAAAAATTCAAAGAATGTATATTTTTACCAGGCATCTCCAAAAGCTAGGTCTTGGTTATTCTCATTACCAAAGGGACTCATCAACAACTCCTAGAATAACCTTACTACTATTATCGAATTACCCTTGTGATCCCAAATAAGTCATTCATGGTCAGGTCTTCACAATAACCTCACTACTATCATCTTCAATGGTCGAGTCACATGTATCATTAGAAAGATAGATCTTGACTATGCCTCACCACAACTCCACTAGACTCAACTGCTAAGTGCCATGATTTCGGCTAAATCCATAGCCTCGCATGAACTTACGAATCAAAATCCAAGGTAGGAAATCCATCCAACCCTTGTTCCCATGTGGTGGGTTCCACTAAAGAACACTCCACTATTGCATGTAGAGGGGGGCATCTAAAAGATTCACGACTCCCACTACCAACATCTAAAAGATCACAAATGGCTACACAAATATTATTATTTTATTCCAAAATTTCAAATGATTTTTAAAATAGCCAACATCCATGGCAACCAAAATTCTACAAAATTCTTGTAAAATTATACTTATGTCATGAGCAGATTTCATTAAATTTTCTTAGCATGTTGGGCAAAGTTTCCACAATTCCATAAATTCATCCAAAAGATAGAATATGATCTGGACAAGTTTAAAACACTAATTTCCATATAAAAATAAGCCCAAAATGGCAAAAATTTGGCACAATCTTGGCATTATAATTGAAATTATGGAAAAGCAATGAAAAACCAAAAAGTAGAAAGAAAGCACACAAAATCCATAGCAAAATAGGGAAGCTACATAAAAAGAAACATAAAATAATCTTTCTTTTATATTCAAAATAACATAGCTATATATGAAAATGAAACTAAAATAACCTTTCTTACCTACCAAATTGCCTCGAATCAGCCTTATACTTTGTTTTGAATTATTGTGTTAGAACCCCTTAAGATCCAAAATAAGATGTAATGAAGGCCACAATAGGATGTAATGAAGGCCACAATTTATTTATAGATAGAAGAATCATATGCAGCACGACACCCGAGCTTGTGACGTGTTTAGAAACTAAGAAAACATGCTTCAAACAGAAGAACTTGGGCAAAAATCAGGTTTGTTTCAAAAATAGGAAACACGATGCACAGGGAAGCGAGGCGGGAAGGAAAACAAAAATCATATGAAGGTGGTGAAGTAACGCAAAGTTATATGCATAATACGCATATAATTTATGTTATACTATGCTATGCTATGAGTATAGCTTATAATATATACGCTACGTATATTATTTACGCCCTTTTTCAGTTGTGGGTAGCGTAAATGAAATTTGGATTTATTTTTATTTTTCCACATAAACAATTTTCATAAGTCCATTTCTCTTTCTTTTTCTCTTTATTAATACTCTTACATTCAAACACCTATAACATGTATACTAAATCATATATCAAGTGCTCTAAATCAAATTTTGTTTGAACCTATGAGATCTTTATCAAGTGCTCTGCTAAATCATATATTGTAATCTTATCTAGGCATTACTTATAATGGTCACCCAGTTTAAATGCTAAAACTGTTATGGTATTTTAGCAAACTAGAAAGTGTGATATCTTGAGAATCATGACTCCGATTCTAGTGAACTAAGGGTCAAAACCTACATTTTCAAACATTCCAAACATATTAGTAAGGTTAGATTCTATGTAGGACATCATCTTAAGGTACTTCCAAAAATATTACAAGCATGGGAAGAAATTGCCCATGACTTGTTGATGGGACGCAATATCGCATACGCGATATCGCAGCCCGTCACCAGTTCTATAAATAAGAGGTGGCTCTCCCTTGTTTCTCCATCTAGATCTAGACCTTAGCCAAACTCTTGCCATTTTTCCATTCTAGAGTTAAAAAAATTTCCATGTGCCCGCAATAGGAGTCCCAAAGTGAACGGATCTTTATTCGAGCAATTCTGTACCTAAGCACACAATTGTGTACGGCAATAAAGACGAACTTCTGGATAAACCTTGCAGTGCATGGACTAAGCTAAATAGGACTTTAATTATTGTTAATTTTTTAAATGCTTTCTTAAGGACTTAATCTCTCTCAACCCTCAACTCTTATAGTTAAGTGCATTCAGTACGACCGCTTCGAGCACGTGCGTTACGTTTGGTAATCCCAGTAACGAATAGCGTTTGGTAATCCCAGTGGCATTGCATTGGTTCAGGGTGTGAAACGGCAAGTGGGAATGGATACTGATGCTAGGATAATTAAGGCTTAGTTAGTTAAAGCTAGTTACTTAGTCTCTTCACCCTTTTCCCTCTTAGCATAGGCAATAAAAACATAAAAGATATCAAAATCACATGCCTCAAGCTTACTTAACCATACAACCGTGACAAATACAAGTAAGCTTGGGAGGACAACGATTGATTAACCTTAGGTGTTCNATTGGCGCCGTTGCCGAGGACTAAGTTGTTTGTGTGCTAAGTAGAACATAGGAAATCATCCACATCATTGGGAAGCTTAAATGAACCCTTAGGGTTAATTAGAAGAAAATTTAAACAATGGTCAATAACACACCGACAAGATAACAATGTCTTCTTCTTCTCATAAAAGCACTTCACCACCTATGGATCACGCAAGAGACAGTCGGTGGCACCACATACATAACCAAGAACTGCTAGTTCCTCAATAATTCAGTGTGGTATATATTCATCATGATGTATATATACTCGACTTTACCTTTATCTTCCATCAAGACGAACAACTGCGATGGAGAGACTTGAAGGGTAACATAGTATTGCCTCCAGACAGAGCCGCCCCCAACATGCTCCTTCATGCCCTTGCTCGAATTGACATGTTGCAATTATACACTGAGTACGTTGCATGCGATTACAACATGAGGGACTACCATCCCACAGAAGTGCAACGTCAACGAGACTTGTGGCAGGAGAGTCACCACACATCGTTGAAGGGCAAAGGCCCCCATAATGCTTCACCTGTCATAAGAGAAATTAAGGGTGGTAAACCTATCTCAATAGGTACCCCACAAAATGATGTTCCCCCTCCTAACGATCGTGAGGAAGTAGGGTATCAGAACCTTTGCTCCACGATACACAACCCTGCTTCTGATTCCCACGAACACCAAGTGTTCAATGAGGGAACACAAACACAAGATAAGGGCAAGCATTCTGATCATCAACACGATCGGGGTCGAGATCACCGAAGAGAAGGTAAGAAACATCGTCATGGCAATGGTTCTCCTTCTTATTCCCCTTCATTGCACCATTTACCCTCTCCTTCCACATCCGGATGCAGTCACAAAGAGCCCAACTGTGAGGATAAGGGTAAGGATAAGCAAAATGAGAAACTTCGACGAGAGAGTCGAGAGCGAGGACGAGGGCATTCGAGAGAATCAAGGCATGGAAGAAGGGAAAGTAGGGAACCGTGTAGGCATCATAGACGCCATGAAAGAAATGACAACGATGAACCCCTACTTACCACTCGAAGTATGTTAGATATTACGGAGGCCGTTAGAATACCCAAAAGGCACCAAAAAGATAGCCGGATCAAGAGACTAGACATGAATAATATCCCATGATTCAAGGGGGGATATAATGCTAATTCGCAAAACCACTTACAGGAATTCCACGATGCCTGTGCCTTGCAGAATATTGAAAATGAGTGGCAGAAGTTAAAGTTGTTCCCTAGGACACTCATAAAAGAAGCAGAAAGCTAGTATCAGTCCTTAGAACCGGAATCCATTCGAAGGTGGAGTACGATGCTAGAATTGTTCAATGATAAATACCAAACATACTCCAGAGTGTCCAACTTGCGTAAGCAGATCCAAGGATGGAAGCAGGGTAATCACGAACCCTTGGATGCTTCCATGGGCCGATATTATGCATTGCTACATCGTTGCCCGGGCCATGGTTACGCACAACAGGATCAACTATGCCATCTTGTAGATGGGCTAAGACATGAAACCAGGAGAACCCTTGGGACATATGCCCAAGGGAGATTATCAGAACTTAGGTCCCATGAAGTTCATAGATTGTTGGAGCAAGTAGCTAAGGAAGAAAGAGAGCTATGGAAAAGAGAGAGCGTGGAAGAGTATAACTGCGATCCTTCCCTCCGAAAGAAGGGAGTAAGATTCTGTGAGGAAGAGGATGAGTCACCACTCGAAGAGTTGGTGAATAGAAAAACCTTGTCGCTTCAAAAGTTAACAACCGAAGTGTCGGCTAAGGTAGATCAAATGTGGGACTCCTTAGATAGTAGATTTGAAACTATTTTGAAAATCGTAGAGGAGTCTAAGGAACAAAGTAGTGACCATGATAAGAAAAAGCGGAGAGATTCAGACCATGCAAATAACAAGGGTAAAGGAAAAATGACTATCACCGATGAGGTTGTGGACTTTGACACAGACAATGACAGTGGATATGAGATCTGCCAGTATGACCATCCTAAGGGATGTTGCCCAATAATCTCACATCTGTAAGAGTTCGGGGTGTATGCACTCAACCCAAGACTTAACAAATGATAAGCACCCCGAAGGTTACCTTATCCCCAATGTAACCCAAGGTAGTTCCACCAACCCTTAACATATTATCCAAGTGGAACTCCGCCACAACCTATCGAGCAACACTAGTAGTGGCAATACTCACAGTCATGGGGGATGCCACCGCCGAGACAACAATACCCTTATCGGCAACTAGACCCGTACGGCTATTACGTGTAGCAGCCAATCTCTCCAAGTGACTCTATGGGTCACATAACCCCACAATGTCACTACCAAGTTTGGGAGTATTTTAAGACTCCCTCTCCTAGAAGAGACACTCCACATGCATGCCATCCTCCAAATCCATCCGCATCTCTTACACCAATAGTTCCACTACCACCCGCTCCAACGATGCAAAGGGAACTCCCCACTCAACCACAGCAACGTAATGCTATGAAAGTTGTAAACCTTCAACCCACTACTGATTCTAACAACCGTACAAAGAGAAGATCCTTCTTTAAAACCAACAGTCCAAACAAGCTCTCACAACCACAAGCGGTTGAGTCTATGACCACTCCTCCATCAAGAAAGGCTTCAAAGCTCCCTTCAAACCAACAACAGAGCTCAACGCACACGATTATGTTAACACATACTGTCATTGACTGGATAAAGTTGGGCCACCTTCCCAGGAAACTCTCTGACCCTAGAAGTCCCTTAATCTACCTCCAAGTTGCTGGGAATGAACCACGTAAGGCTCTTCTTGACTCAGGTTCCGGAGTCAACTTAGTATCACAAGAAATGTATAAAGCTTGGAACCTACCTCCACTCAAGAAAAGAAATATTCAATTAGAGCTGGCTGACCAATCCATCATTGTCCCTTTGGGATTTGTGGAGGACATTGTTACCACTGTGTGTGGTTGGTCATACCTAGTTGATTTCCTAGTGATAGAAGTTAACAATAATAAAGGGGACTTCCCAATTATAATGGGGAGGGCATGGCTAAGTACCATAAGCACATGCCTAGGAATCCACGATCTTTCCTTGGAAATATCTAAGGAAAACATTTATGGAAAGATTGAGAAGAAGAAAGTTCCATGCATCACATATAGTGATATAGAGGGTGATGACATACAGGAATGCTCTCCATCTCCTGCATGCAACCGGTGTACCCAGGAGACTCAAATAAAAAGGTGCCTATATGTAGCAAGCACACAACAAGAAAACACCCAGTGGTTGACAGCTAATCAAGAGAGCAACCCACCAATATGCATGGAACTAATTGGGGGAACAACTTGCAACCACAACGAAAGCATAGATACATTGTAATATGAGCGTCGCCAACTTCCAACCCTTAATCTAAAAACATTAATTGGGAGAAGTTGAACACTTCTAAAAAATTCAAATAAGCACTCATTATTTTAGATCTCTCCTTTTCAATTCAGTCATGGGGGAGATGGCCACATATGCTAATCAATTTAGGCCCTCAGTTCTTTTTAAGTTTTTGTTTTACACATTTTTTGTTTTGCATATTTTTGTTTTACAAATTTCTCTAACTTTTCTTGTTTTTGTTTTACAACATCATTTATACTTTTTCTTTTATTTGTGTGTGTATGTGTGTGTCTTATCCACTTTGTTAAGTTTGTCACCCAATAAGTGCTATTAATGATGGTATGAACTATTTTCTATTGGTTGCTAATGTTTTATTTTTACCTTTAAGTTACGATGTTGATACTAAGGTATGGTTCTTTTGATATAACAGGAAATGAGTCCACATCATCCATGCATCCATAAATCTCTATGGTCTGTCTTGGCTTGAAACTGTACAGTCCTTTTCTTCAAAATAATAATAACTATCAAAGAATTGGTGATTGGGCATTTCTCAAACTAAGGAAGGACTCAATAATTGAAAAGGGTGTGGCTTTAAGGGAACTTGATGCATTTGTGTTGGCCATTCTCTTGGGTGCTTGGATGTTTTCTTCTTGAGTTTTCTTACCATTCCGACAATTGCCACAGTATCAGGGAGTTAAGTAAATAAAAATAATAAGTCTTTGCATGGTATGGTTCTCACGCAAAAACACAAAAAAAAAAATAGTGAGAATTCAAAGCACACCCTTTAGACGAAATAATCATTTGGGCTACAAGCATTGGTTATGGAACTAAAATAAACATGTTCCCTCTAACTAAGGCCCTTCTTGCTTCCTATTCTCTCTTCCTTCGTTTTGTCGGAATGGTGGTGGCTCTTTGGTGAAGACATTCTTGTTACTTCAAGTGAATGAATTGGCCGAATGCATTAATGCGAAGTCATTGGATGTGGTTTGTTTGAGGCCGAACTTGGAATGGGATCTACTAAGTCACATTTATCATTAAATACACAAGGGGCTGTACACCACCTTGTGCTTGAGACTCCATTCCATTCTCTTCTTTCCATCATTCTTTCAACATTGATCACCTCATTGCCAGTTGTATCATTAGTGTATATTTTGGTTGACGCCTCGTTTTCTTTGTGGTAAATTCTTGTGGTTAAGATTTTAACTCTTGTTCCAAATGACATTCCCAAAGCCTACAGACTCTTTGAATGTGAGTTTGTTAGGGCATTAAAGGCATGAGTCTGCTTTGGGGAGGACCCACTGGCATTCCTATTTGGTGCACTAGTTACATTCTTTCCCTTAACATTTTTGCAATCAATTCTATTTTGTTCATTTCCATTTTTGACATCCATTTTATCGGCGTTGTCGTTGTTTCTTTTTCTTCATCTTTCTTACTCCTTCTCATTTTCCATTCTCTCACTATCAGAGGTTCGCGATTAGTCATGGGGGTCCTGGTCCAATTTTTTTGATTTTCTCCTAACCCCTACACCTTGGGTAATCATCATTAGTATATCTCCATAATCCACATCAGCCATACCACAACTCAACCAATGGACCTTACACTGAGGCAAGGTATCAACTGCATTGTGAATTGTTTACCCTTGCTAATATAAGACTGTGTTGATTGTGCAGATGACAATCATACAACAACGGATTGGACCTAGAGGGAACACTTGGAATGGATCGGTGGTGAAACAGTTATGTAAGGAGCAAGATTGATGACGCGCTTACGGATGGACAACGAAAGGTGCAATCTTGGTGTTGGCAGTAACAGACTTCTTCTCTCTTCTCTCTTCTCTCTTAGCTGCCAAATAAGGCCTGATGTCAAATGTATAAAGTGTTCACTCTTGTTGTCGTGAACACCAGTTTTGTCATGTTCTGTAATGATGATCTGTTCACATGTCATCCCATTCACCATTAATTCCATTCAAGTCAATAATCCCATACCTTCCCAATATTTTGTAAGGAACTCGAGGACGAGTTTTTATTCAGTCATGGGGGTATGATGGGATGTGATATCACATGGGCCGCAATATCGTGTCTTTCCTTGCGATATCACGTACACGATATCGCAGCCTGCCGCCAGTTCTATAAATAAGAGACGACTCTCCCTTGTTTCTCCATCTAGATCTAGACCTTAGCCAAACTCTTACCATTTTCCATTCCAGAGTTAAAATAATTTCCATGTGCCCGCAATAGGAGTTCCAAAGTGAACGGATCTTTATTTGAGCAATTTTGTACCTGAGCACACAATTGTGTACAACAATAAAGATGAACTTTTGGATAAACCTTGCAGTGCATGGACTAAGCTAAATAGGACTTTAATTATTGTTAATTTTTTAAATGCTTTCTTAAGGACTTAATCTTTCTCAACCCTCAACTATCATAGTTAAGTGCATTCAGTACGATCGCTTCGAGCATGTGCGTTACGTTTGGTAATCCCAGTAACGAATAGCTTTTGGTAATCCCAGTGTCATTGCATTGGTTTAGGGTGTGAAACGGCAAGTAGGAATGGATACTGATGCTAGGATAATTAAGGCTTAGTTAGTTAAAGTTAGTTACTTAGTCTCTTCACCCTTTTCCCTCTTAGCATAGGCAATAAAAACATAAAAGATATAAAAATCACATGCCTCAAGCTTACTTAACCATACAACCGTGACAAATACAAGTAAGCTTGGGAGGACAACAATTGATTAACCTTAGGTGTTCTATAAGGTGTGTAGGCACTTAGTCTGCGGAGTTCGACCAGATCGCATGTGTAACGCTCATATTTGTATGGTTGAGTGCAGGGGTACCTTGCCGCTCATCACTTGTATTCAAATCAAAAGTCTTAACACCAAGGTAACACTCAACTAAGAGATGAACTTTGGGAGTTGGTTGAACTAATGTATAAGAATTTCAATGTGTACATACCAACAAAACCAACAAAAGTTCAAGGCAAGAATTATTTAACACAATATGTAAGAGTTCAATTCGTAGCAAGTCAATTTTAGGATTTCATTGATTTGAAAAAGAAAAAGATTCTAAGAGTAGAGTAACCTTATAGTGGGACACTCTTACAATTAGTCACATTGACCCTCCTATGTAGATGGGTAGGGGTTGTGTTACTAGCCCAAGTGAGGGTGTTGGAACCCAAAATAAGTGAAACATAGGTATACCCTAAGATTTATAGAAGTTTTTAACTTAATGTTACCCAATAGAATCAAACTTGTGAGGTAGAGTTACTAGGCCAAGATCCATACTACCAAGCTAACATCGCATTGTTAGTGTTACTAGCCCAAGTGACCTTCTATCTAAAACAAATAACATAAGTTAACTTGTTAAAGTACATGTCTAAGCATAGTCTCTTGAAAATTGGAACTAAACCTAACCCTAACAACCATTAGGTGCACACAAGAACCATGGCTCACTTAGTGGATATAAGGTAAAGTGCCTATTATTTATGCTCACCCGTTACTTGTATGCTAATGTGATGATTCATATCCATAATGCTTTACCATTGAATTATCATGTCCTTGGCCATATCAGGTCACTTCTTTAAAAATACTATTAAAAAACATTAACCACATCATTACCCAACTTCCTTTTAAATTTACAGGGCACACACTTTTCAAAAGAGCAATGAATACTTTTTCCCATCGGTTATGCTGAAACCGACAAGGGTATAGAACAATCCTCTTCAAAAATTCCACTTCCTGAGAAAACGATTCAGAACGATTTTTCGTAAAAAATTCCACTTCCTGAGAAAACGATTCAGAACGGTCTTTCGGACCATCGAAAGTATTTCTAATTAGTTTATGCACAGCAAATCTCCCACCGAGGCAACATTTAAGCCCTTTTGCTAGACCAGGAATAACATAAGCCTTTGTTTTTTTGGAATCTTTTAATTGCGATAATTGCTTCTATTTCCACCGTCGGTGCCAGCTCTGTGCCTCTGCTTGAAACGTTCACTGCCTGTGCGGGAAGAGTTTATTTTTAACCCCGTTTGCAGTTGCTTGTTTGCATTTTTTCTGGGTTTTGTGGCTTTCGTTTTAAGGGCACAAATTCAGCACAAAAAGCAGAACCAGAAGCAGAATCAGAATCCAAAGTATAGTCAAGATGGTGTTCTACTTCAAGACTAGGCCTGATGCAGGAGACTACATCATCTACATGGGCCTTGATAAGCACGAGAACGAAGAGCTTATCAAATATGGCCTCCCTGAAGATATCTGGTACGTTTCCCCCACCTTTTTCTGGTGGCCTGTTTTCCGTTTTGTTTATCAAAGAATCCAAGCTTATCTCATAACCATTTAAGCTTTTGTGCATGTTTTTTCTTTAAAAACAAATATACAAGTCTTTAGCCTTTCTGTTTTGTTGTTTCATCATGGATTTCTGGCGTAATTACGAGCTCATATGCTTTATTTTTCTGGTCATTCTGCAATTCTCATGCATCATGGTTGTCCATATAGGATATCGGTGTTTCTACACCACAATTTTTTTGTTATTTTTATATTTAAATCCTAGGCAACATCTGCTTGGCAATTTTCTTATTATTTAGGATTTTAGCTTTGTTGTTCTAAAGGAAGTGAGTCCCTTTCTTTTTAGTTACTTTTTGTTGGCGGATAATATTTAGCAATTTTTGATCTATCAGTGCCATCTGAGCTATACTTATCATATGTTCCTTTAGTTGATCTTTTTCTTATGTTTTTGGCCATTAGTTATCATATTTCTCACGCAATGTGCAGAAACATTGTAGATTCCTTTTCTCTTCTCTCCAATACACCTAGATTCCTGCTGTGTTTACCATTAGAGCCCTTTAACTGTGCATGTGAGTGAATTTTATGTTTCTTTTTTATTTTTAATTCACAACTTTTCATGTTAAATAATTTGCTAATTGGATGTCTTCGGTGTATTTGTCCTACAATGCCTAGGTAGCACTTACTAAATTTGAACACTCAAGTATTTCCATAGCTTTTTTGGAATGAATCAGAAGCCTTTTTCTAACAACTGACAGTGTAAAAGTCTGTATAAACAATGCCATCATTGGTAGAGTTAATAAAGAAACTACTACAGCACTAAGCACAACGATTTTGCTTCTGAATCCTTCCAGAAGGGGAGCATTGGATTCTTTGAAAACCATAGGGAAAAAAATTCAAATTTCCAATTCTGTTTTTAACTTTCCATTGTACTTTGGTTTTACCTGTTTCATCAAGTAGTTGCAGGGGCTTTGTTGTAGTTCCTGGTTACACCTAGACCTCTTCTTTGTCTGCAATTTATTATGTCTTTGTTATAATACTAAGTTCTAGAGCTGGTGAATTGAAAGTTTGATCTTCATTGTAAGCTTTTTGGGCCTTTCTGTGACCTTTATGGGTTTTGTTTCATTGTTTTTGAGTCCGTCTTTTTTGACCCTTTCAGTGGGTGTTTTATGAGTATTCTCCCTTTCAGAGGGATCCTTGTAAGCTTTTCTTCACAAGTTATATTTTTAATCTTTCTTTTCATCTGCACCTGCTCATTATAAAACTGGGTTCTTTCTTTTCTACAAAAATATCAATAAAAGAATCACCATAAAGCAGTGTTGTCATCAAGGTGGCAATTTTGGTGATAATTGTTATGATCGAAAGTGAGAGTTTCACTAAAACAATCGGCAAATCAGATCTGAAAACACACTAGAGAAGCTTTGGAGAAATGATTAGAACGTTGTAGATCTCCACGACAATGCTGATCTGCCTTATATTCTGCTCAAATCTTAAGGACACAAGCTGTTCTTATAGCTTTCCCAAGCACCCAATTTGTTACTCCAATAGATCTTAGATCAACATCAACAAGAATCACGTCTTCAAGGTAAAACCTCAATCCAATGCTTCTGCATCAAAACACACACATATAAAGGCTACTCCCAACCTTCAATTTATAAGGAAACATTAGGACCAAACCCCAATCCTAACTCATGTGGGATAAAACACATTCCCACATAAACATCACTTTACAAAGTGACTGTTTTTTTCTTTAATGCAATATCCTTTTAAGAACATAAGAGGAAATACAACAAATAATAGTAATGTATTTGTCTTCACTTTTCCAACAAACTTTCCCTTGAAGACAAATCCAACCAGCCTTCAAGAGATGCATACTTCTGATTAAGCTTCAGCTATCCCAAGCATCTTTCTACAAAAATTGTGTTTTTCAGCTATCATTGGTTTTGTTAAAGCATCAGCAATGTTAAACTTTGTATGGACCTTTTGAACATGCACCAAGCCATCCTCTATGATTTCTCTTATGAAGTGGAACCAAACATCTATATGTTTTGTCTTGGCATGAAAGGCAGAATTCTTTGCAAGATGGATTGCACTCAAATTGTTACAAAACACAGCATACCTGTGCTGTCTTAATCCAAGAGATTGCAAGAATCTCTTTATCCATAACATCTCCTTTCATGCTTCTGTGAGGGCTACATATTTTGATTCGGTTGTAGATCAAGTTACTAGTGGTTGTAGACGTGACAACCAACTCACTATTGCACTACCAAAAATAAACGTGCACCTTGTAGTGGAATGTCTTGTATCATGATCAGTAGAAAAGTTTGCATCTACAAAACCTTCAATGTGTAGATCAGCATCTCCAAAACACAAACAATGCGTTTTTGTGCCCTTTCAATGTTTTAGAATCCATTTAACAGCCAGCTAGTGATTCCACCCATAGTTGGTCATAAATCTACTAACTACTCCAATGGCATAAACAATATCAGGATGTGTACAAACCATGGCATACATCAATGACCCAACAACAGAAGTATATGGGACATTTTTCACCTTCTCAAAATCCTCTTTTGACTTTGGATAGTCCTTCTTTGATAAATTAATTTGCGCTGAAAGAGTTGTACTTACAAGTTTTGTATCCTCCATGTTGAAACGTTTTAGAACCCGTCCAATGTAATCTTCTTGACTTAGCCATAGATATTTCCTTTTTCTGCCCTTGTAAATATTCATTCCAAGAATTTTCTTTGCTTGTCCCAAATCCTTCATGGCAAATTCTTTGCTCATTTCCAACTTTAGATGATTTATCTTTGCCATGTCATTTCTAGCAATTAACATATCATCAACATACAGCAATAGCACTGTAAACTTACCTGAAACATCTCTAAAAAAATACACATAGTGGTCTAGATTGTTTCTCTGATAAGTCAGCTTCTTCATGAAGAAGGTATCAAACCTTTTATACGGCTGCGTAGGGTGTTGTTTTAGACCATATAAGCTTTTTTTTCGGTCTACAAACCAGACCTGAACCTTGCTATTTTTTGTACCTTTCTAGCTATTTCATGTATATTTCTTCCTCCAAATCTCCATGGAGGAATGCTGTTTTTATGTCAAGCAGTTTCAACTCTAAGTCCATGTAGGCAACCAAAGATAGCACTAAATGTATAGAAGAGTGTTTCATCATTGGAGAAAAAATTTCTTGAAAGTCTATACTTAGTTTCTGTGCATAGCCTTTCACTACCAACTTGGCCTTGAAATGTTTTTCCCCATTGGCCTTTGTTTTAATTCTGTATAGCCACCTGCACTTCAAGGGTTTTCTCCCTTTTGGCAATTGAACTAGCTCCCATGTTTTGTTCTGTAGGAGTGATTCCCATTCATCATTCATAGTTGCCTTCGACTTTGCAGCATCAACACACATCATGGCTTCCTCCACTATTTCCGGTTTACCAGTATCAATGTGAAGTACATAATTCAGTGAGGGAGAGTACATGTCAGGAGGCTTGGTAGCTCTTGTTGACCTTCTAACCCAACAAGACACATTTGCAGCTTGTTGTCCCATCATCTTCTACCTCATTTCCTTGATGTTCTTCATTTTCTCCTTATTGTCCTGAGTTCTCAGCTTGCTGCCCTGTAATTATAGCATGCTGTCCAATGTTTCCGGGTCTGGAAAATCCATGAATTTCATCATTTTCAAGTTCTTCAGTCACCCTAAAAGGAGCCCTCATGCTATTTGAGTCATTACTGTCATTGTCTTTCTTTTGCAGCTCACTAAACATCACGTTTTTTTTTTGAATTTAATATCCCTTGATCTCACTACACATTTCAATTTAGGATCCCAAAGCCTCAATCTTAACTCATCTTCTCCATATCCAACAAATATGAAACATCTTTACCTCTCCAAATAGCTTCTGGAACAACATTATCAATTATTCACCAAATATGCAATAGTCTTAATTGCCTCTCTCCAAAATTTCTTAGGTAGGCCAACACTTGAAACCATTGTTCTAACACGATCTAGCAATGTTCAATTGCATCTTTTAGCAACTCCATTTTCCTGTGCTGTACTAGGAGGGGTATGAATGTGCCTAATTCCTTTGCTGTTGCAGAAATCAACAAATACTTTGGAAGTGTACTCCCCACTGTTATTAGTTTGCAGGCATTTTATTTTCAGATTGCTTTCATTTTCTATTCTTGCAACAAACCTTTTGAAAACTGAAAACACTTCATCTTTTGATTTCAACATATAAACCCAAATCTTTCTTGTACAATCATCTATGAAAGTCACAACATAAACAAATCCACCAAGAGAAATAGGAGTCATAGGACCACAAACATTTGAATAAACCAATTAGAACTTATTTTTCTTTTTGTTGTTCAAATCCTTACGAAAATTTACTCTCCTAGATTTTCCAACTAAACAGTTTTTGCAATCAATTTGGGCATAAGAAAATATAGGAATGAGAGATTGATTTTGAAGTACCTTTAAGCCTGACTAGTCCAAGATGTCTATGCCACAGTTCAAAATTTTTTGCATCAGAAATTGTTGCAACAAAGTTACATGAATCAGCCATCAATGTATATAGGTTGCCTTCCTTCATTCCTTTCAGAATGGTTATGATTCCCTTGGAAATCCTCCAATGTCCATCTCCACTATTGAAATTCAGACTTGAATCATCTAGCTATGGAATTGAAATTAGCTTCTTTGTGACTTTAGGAACATACCTAACGTTATCTATTGTCACCTTTGGCATCCCTACTTGTTGCAGAATTATACTTCCAATTCCAAGAACTTTTAAAGCTTTTTGATTAGTAGCATATACAAAACCAGATTCAACATCGTGATAAGATGCAAAACAAGACTTATTTGGACAAATATGAAAGGAGGCACTTGAGTCAATCAACCAGATGTCTCCGCTACATCCATCTACCACCATTGTACATGGTTCTTGAACCAAGAAACTAATGTTTTCTTTAGCTGCATTTATTTTTGATGTTTCTTCTTTTGACTTCTTCTCCTTTCCTTTATCTTTTTGTGCTTTCTATGCAAAGCAGTCCTTCTTCAAATGACCTTTCTTCTTATAGAATTAGCACTCTTAAGTTTGAGCTTTGCCATGTGATACACCTCTGCTCCTGTTTCTCCCCCTACTTGGGAAACATCTCTTACTTCTCCCTCTTTCCTTTGCTACATGAACATTTCCAGGTCCAAAAGACTCATCTACTCTACCTTTTGAATTCTGAAGGGTAGACACGACTTGTTCAAACGTCATAGATGAAACACTCATAGAAGTAGTAATAGACATCACAATTGCAAACCAAGAATTAAGTAAAGAGTTTAACAGAGCATAGGATTTAACTAAATCTGGAATAACAATTTTATATTCTTTCAAGTTATTCAGATTTTTCATCATCTCATCCAAATGATCTTGGAAAGACACATTAGATCTCTTCTTGCATCAAAAAACTGTCTGATAAATGTGAAAGGTATTTAAACCTGATGTTTTATCAAACTTATTCTTTAACATTTGCCACAGATCATGCGGATCCATATTAGGTTTAATTGATGCCAAGATCCCATTCCTTAGGGTTGGATAAATGAAAGATAACGCCATAGTCTTAATCTTTTTCCAATCAGCATTCAACATTCCCTTTGATTGAGAGGGTTATAGGGCCTCTTGGCACTTCTTTTGTGCTAAAATGACCTTCATTAGAATGCTCCAGACAATTTAGTTCCTACCAATCTTTTCATTGTTTGCAACCTCTCCATCTCTTTAGATCTGGCTTTGATACGAGTTGTTATGATTGAAAGTGAGAGTTTCACTAAAACAATTAGCAGATTAGATCTGAAAACATGCTAGAGAAGCTATGGAGAAATTACCAGAACGTTGCAGATCTCCATGACAATGTTGATCTGCCTTCTATTTTGCTCAAATCTTAAGGACACAAGCCATCCTTGTAGCTATCTTAAGCACCCACTTTGTTACTCCAACAAATCTTAGATCCACATCAACAAGACTCACTTAGATCCACATCAACAAGACTCACGTCTCCAAGGTTAAACCTCGATCCAATGCTTCTGCATCAAAACACACACATATAAAGTCCACCCCCAGCCTTCTATTTATAAGGAAACATTAGGACCAAACCCCAATCCTAACTCATGTGGGATAAAACACATCTCCACATAAACATCACTTTACAAAGTGACCCTTTTTTTAATGCAACATCATTTTAAAAACATAAGAGGAAATACAACAAATAATAGTAACGTATTTGTCTTCACTTTTCCAACAATAATTGCATGGTTCATAAACTTTTCTGGTTGTACAAACTTGCAGTTTAAGGCCTTTGAAAATAGAAATATAAGAAACATGTCTATTTTTAAAAGGTAAAATTTCTGAGATAATCCTAATGAAAGTTTAACATTTAGTATACATAGTAAAACCAGAAATATCATTACACTTTTTGGCTAATCACTCAGAGCATAATCAGCATAATGAAACCATCAAGCTAACATGTTTTCTAATTGTGAAGGCAAGATACTGAATTATTGTTTGTGGCAATACTTGATTGTAAATAAAAATTGAAACTGCTAAGATGTGTTCTTGATATACAATCACATCTTTTCTTGTTAGCTTATTCTTGGTTCATGACTTGTCATGGGGAAAACAAAATAGGCCAATCTCCTAGCAGTTGAGAATTAACAAAGTGAGAAGCCGCACAAGTATAGACAAGTTGTCTCACAAATTTTGCTAGTGGCAATAATCTGATTGTAAAATTACTGTTACAGAAGTAAATAAATCAAGACATGTAACTTGTCTGTTCAGGCCTTTGGCTTGCATCCTCAAGTCATGTTTGATCCCACTAGGCTGGGTGCATTGATATACTAATATAATGGAAAAAATGTTGAAACTGAACTGGTCCAGTAGATCCAGAAGTTTTGGATATAATTAAAAACAGTTTCAGTTTCATATTTGGGGATGACTCCAACTGCTAGATGCTGGTGTCACGGTGGGAAGGCTTCTCGGTAATTAGGCTAGAATGCCGCAAATTTCAGGGGCGGTGTTAATGCTTGGACAGGAAGTCTGGATTACTTATGTCGTGAAGGATTCATTTATTCTTGCAGTAGGTGTTTTAAATGTCACAACCATACATACTGAGACTTTATATAAAAATGTGCAATGAACTTCTAAATGTTTTGAAACAGTAAATTTGCATTTGGGTTGGCAATTTTCATTCTAATGATTATTTACAAATGCTTTGAACCTTGTATGAATTTTGTTTAGGGATGGAAAATTTTGAATTCTTTGTTTCTCAATAGCAGGTAGAAAACAGAAAAGGCAGCCAAAACAAAATTGCTTTGACTTTTTGTTTTATGAGTCATTTATAGGTGGCTTACTCAGATGGTTGTCCTGTTACTTTCTATTTTTATTCTTATATTAATATCCACTGAGATCATCATCAAATCGTTTATGTATCTTTTAACAGGTTAGTCGATGTTGTTGAGATAAAGGCACTATTATGAGGATGATGATTTAAATATCTACTGAAACAGCTAATAAAAAAGTATTTTTTCCTAACAATGCTGAGTGAAACCTTGGCCCCTATTCATGTTGTTTTTTTTGATGTAATCTGATATTAGTTACCTCCTCTATATTTGTTAGTGTGACCATATTTTTGATCAGAAAATGAATGTTGGGCTGCAGTAGTTATTGTAACCTAGTTTGGGTCTATTATTCTTTTTCTATACGAGTTTAAGTGTAATCTGTATATCATTAATGGAGCAATTCCCACGTTTTAAATTAATTTTATAGCCAGAGGTAGCTTCCTTTTCTAAGTTGTCAATCTCTTGTTTATTTCACTTAAGGGAAAGTAAAGTAGTTGACTTTGTTTACACATCTTGGGATTAAGATATGGAGGTCATAAGTAATGATTTGGAAATTTGTATAATATATCATGTCATTAAAGTGGAGCAGTCATGGATGCAACTTTTAATCTTTGCAAATGATGTAATACTAATTTCAAATTCAGAGGGATTTTAAAATGGGCGGAGTGGGAAATGCTGTGGGTGTTGATGTGACCGTGGGTGTAGGACTGTGTAGAGGAGTTGCAGCTGCGGCCGTGGTTGAGTTGGTGGGTGTTGGTGCTGGCGGTGGAATTGGCAGTGTTGTGGGGATTGGCATGGGCGCGGGCGCAGCAATAGGGGAGGCATTGAATGGGGGACTAGTTGTAGGTGTTGGGGTTGGTGTTTGGAGTGTGCTGGAAGGCCTTGGGTTAGGGATGACTACTAGGAAGGGTTGGAGGCTGGGAGTGGGTGGCATTTGAGGCTTTCTCCTAATAGGAGGGTTGTATGTGGCTTTGAATGTACGGATGCTTTGAAAAAGGGGTGGCAATGATGGAGTGCAGCCTCATGCGAAAGTTTGTGTCCAGTGTGGTTAGGCCCATGTTGGATCTGATAGAAAAATGGACAAAGATCACATGGAAAGCAGGGGATGTGGAGGTTCGATGTTTGTCAAGGGACCTACTGCTGTTTATTTTCCAATCCATTAAGGATTGCAATAGGGTTTTGGCTGAAGGCCCATGGTTTTACAGGGCATGGGGTTTGGCCTTGACTTTGTGGAGGCTAGGCGCACATAAGGGAAAAGACCTCTTCACTAGGGTGTTGATTTGGATTAGAGCGTCCGGGATCCCCTAGGATATGTGGATGCTGGACTTTTTGGAAGCCTTGGTAGGCTTCTTCGGTGACTTCATAACCCTTGAGCATTTCACTGATTCAATGATGAGGATGGGTTTTGCACGTTTTTGTGTGTGGCGACCTCTCTCGTCAAAAGATCTGGTCAAGGAAGTCACGTTGGATTTTCCAAACGGTGAGGAAACCATTCAGATTGAATACGAGAATTTGGAGGAACCCCCTCCCTTGCCAAAAGTTGGGGGTGTATCAATTCTAGAGCTTCCACCTTTGGGGAGTTGGGTGATGGCAGTTCGTGGGTCATCCAAGTTGTTGATGTCTGAAATTGTTGGGCCACGGTTTGGCTCTACTAAGTCTAGAGGGGAGGCTACTTTGGTCTCACTGGGGGGGGGGGGTGTGAAGATTAGCCAACGTAGTTCACCGATGGCTAGAAGCAAGCAAACACATATAGAAATTGACTTGGGATTTAGAGGACTCTACGGGAGGCCTTCAACACAAGGTTGTTCGGTTGCCCATGAAGATCCTCTCTTGGAACTACAAGGGACAGGGTACACCCTACAAAAGAAATACCCTGAAAGAGATCGTTCGATGGGAGGGATGTGACATTTGCCTACAAGAAACAAAGATACAGCAGTTGGAGTTTGGTTTATTGCAATGGGAAGGATGGATGTTGCAGTTGGTGCCATGCTAGGGCAGAGTTGGAGGGCTTGCCATTCTATCCTGGGCATTGTTGGTTTTGGTGGATGAGTCCACTTGGAGTCAGACGGTACACCTAGCCTAGGCCAACATTTGGCTTACTAATGTGTATGGGGCATAGAATTGGGAGGTTCGTTTGTAGTGGATCATGGTGACAATGTCAAACAAGGAGCAATGGATCTTGATTGGGGATTTTAATTAGCGTTTCTTCCTATGGGAAGACAAGTGGAGATAATACTATTCCTCTTGGTAGCCAGTAAGCGTTGGCATTTCTTTGAGAGAATAATCTAGTGGATATGGAGGTGGATGGATGCAGCTTCAGATCAAGCAACCAATGGAAAGGTAAAGATCGAGTGTAGTCATGGATCGATCGGGTATGGGTAAGTACAAGATTAGTACTTTTGATATTCATGTGACGAGTAGAGAGCGATAGGCATCCAATCATCGTTCACTGTTATGTGACCTACAGGATGCATGCATTGGGGCTCCTAGGCCTTTTGGTTTTGAGTGTACATGGCTCTCCAAGCCTTGGTTGCGGCCATTAGTGCAGAACATATGGTGTGCTTATTTTTGAGAGAAGGAACCCAGAGATTTCCTTAAGCATGGCCTATGAACGCTTAAGATGCAGATCAAGGACAGGGCTGCAGTAGAGAAATATGGATTTTAGACATACTGGGACTAGTTGGTACAAAGATTGATTGAGGTGCAGTTGAAATAGGAGTAGGGAGAGGATCTGGTGACTGAGGAGCAATCACTATTAAGGGAGTTGTAGGCTCTGGCGTTGGAGGAGGAGGTTTATTGGAGGTAGCGATCGTGAATCACATGGTTGTAGGAGGGGGACAAAAACACGCACTTCTTCTTTGCATCTACCAAAGGATGTGGGCAGGAGAAGAGCAAATTGAGGCTGGTACATGAAGGGGAGAATACGGTTGATGAGGCAAGGATTGTTGATATGGTACAATGGTATTGGGGGGAGATTTGGCATAGGAGAGAGACTGTTCCAGTGTTGGTCCCAATTCAGCGGATTATTGGCACATCCGAAAATCCAAGCATTGCTCTGCCTGTTCACCATGCAAGAATTAGAGATGGCAATGGATACTAAGAAGCCTAATAAGGCACTGGGGCCTGATGGATGGCCTATTGAATTTTTTAAGGAGTTCTTGGATCTTATTGGTGAGAATCTTTGGATGTCTTTAAGTTGATGCTAGGTTGGCAGGAAGTGTATCGACAGATCATTCTAGTTCCAAAAACCGAAACACCATCTTCACTTGAGCATTTTAGGCCAATTTGTATTTGTAATATCCTTGTCTTGATTTTTACCAAGATGCTTGTGCACCGGATGGCATCGTTGATGCCTTGATTGGTATGGGAGAACCAGGTAGGGTTTGTGAAGGGTAGGTTCTTGCAGGATCAGGTGATCTTGCTGCATCAGGCTTCAGGTTTCCCTGGGATGCGTGTGAAGCTTGATATAAAGAAAGCCTATGACATTGTAAGTTGGGTAGCGTTGGAGACAATCATGCTAAGGAAAGGCTTTGCACCTATGTTAGTTAACCTTTGTCTTCAAATCCAGGCATTGGGCATGTATTTCTTTGATATTGGGGGATGACTCTAGGGCCCTTGGGAGGGGGTTGCGCTAGGGTGATCTGCTTTCACCCTTGCTTTTCATCTTGCTGATGGACTCGTTGCAAGGATACTGCGAGCTAGAGGGTTTTCAGGGGGTGATGGTTGTCGGTGTGCACTATATTGCTGAGCATTATGCAAACGACATGATCATGTTTTGTTAGCTGGCTTTGCCTTAGGCATTGGCTCTCCAGAAAGTGTTGGAGTAGATGGTGTTGGAGCTGGGGTTGGAAATCAACAAAATGAAGTCTACGTTGCACTTGGTCAATGTGGAGATGCAGGGATAGAGCAAGTTTTGGGCATCCTGCCCGGAATGATGGACACCTATCTTGGAATATCAGTGTTCAATTGGCACCGGAAGCAAACTTGGCATGCACTTGTACAGAAACTAGAAAAGAAAACTACACACTGGACAACATGCTTTCTGTCACAGAAAGATAGAATTTTTCTTGCATCATCTATTTTGATGTCTGTGGCAAGATTCACATCTATGGCTCGTCCTCTGGTGGGGGGGACCCAAAGAATTGACCAGATAATTTGATGGGGGGGGGGGAGGTAATAAGATTCACCTTGTTAACTAGGCGAATATGACCCAACCTAGATTTGTAGGAGGAATTGGAATGTTATCTTTCAATGATGAAGTTATGTTGGGAATGTAGTGGCTTGTCAACCGGCTGATGGTGCAAGAGGAGCGACTTGCACAATGGATTAATGTGGTACAATAGAAGTATGGACCTTCTGAGGCTGGATCTAGGAGGATGCGGGAATGCGGACTGTTGGGTAAACAACCCAAAGATATCATTCAACACAAATACTTGTCGCTGTTTGGCTAGGGTGCAATCTGGAAGGGTAGACTTTCGAGAAAAATAAAGGTGTTTGGGTGGTTAATTGAGCATAAGGCATTGCTAGTAAGAGGTTTTTTGTGGGAGAGAGGATTGGCTGTTGACCCTCAGTGCCCGTTTTGCTTGAGGGAAGAGGAGACCATTCAGTAGTTGCTTTATCGATGCAATTACATGATTGCCACATGGCAGGCAGCAAGGCTGGATCCGCCTGATCACATGCACAGGGATGCAAAGCCAATGGCTATTTTTTGGGCGACATGGAGAAATCAGAATAATCTGATTTTTAGAGCACAGCAGTTGCTGCTGCTATCGACGATTGTTGCTGTTGGGCTATGGCTATGGGAGGAAGCGATGCATACCATGGGGTTGCAACAATACTAGGAGTTGACAGTCCAGGAGTTCTAGAAAAATCATGAACTATGGAGGCTTGTTCAGTGGGTTGGGTGGGAGGAGGTGTTGCCTATGTTTGATGGGGTGCTAGATCTTGCGAAGGGCACCTTCTTTAGGAACTAGGAGGGAGTAGAGACAACGTTTCGAGGTAGGAGAATTATCTTGACTAGGGCTGCAATGGTGGAAGCTTTTGTCGGTGGCTAGAGAAGAGATCCTGCCAGTACTGCATAGTTATGCGCTTGCTAGTGAATTTTTTTGTGGCTGTGCGCCAAAAATGGCTAGTGGCCATGTGTCGCATTCTGCGTTGCTGTCGTTCTAGTAGCAAACGGCAGCAATGGTGGATAGATTCTTTGTCTAGGTGGGAATCATTTTGAAATTGCTGGGTGTGCATTTTGCTTTTATGTGATGCCTTAGGCATAGTGTGGGGGTTAATCTGCCTCGGTTCTTGTTAAACTTTGTAAGGCATCGACGACCAGGGAGACACTCTAGCCTTATTTTGGTGTTGTGGTGGCATGGGGCTGAAGTGGTGCTGGTAGTGAGGCTGACTCCCTCGTTGGTCTATCACCGATGGATATTTAGGTTTGGCAGGGGGGATAACAAGCCGAGTTCAGGCCAGGGGTCTAACGAGGTTGGTGTGGCTAGCTTGTCTCGTGTTTCTGAGGATGGACGTGTGTAGGAATGGTTGACGCACCTCGAGGTGCAGTGGGCTTGTAAGGAAGTAGCTGAACAAGCTAGGGTAGCCGAATGGTAGGTTTGGGAGGCTTGGTGGATGGAACGAGATATGATTGTGGATTTGGTGGAATGGCAAAGAGTGGAGCTTCAGGATCTGCTCTGCAGGACCCATCAAAGGTTGGAGATGGCTATGTTGCAGGTTCTGTGCAATGACCTGAGGGAAGGCTGTTGGGTGGAGATTGAATGTGATACGTGGTTGGATGTTGAGAGATTGCAACACGGAGCATTGGAGAGCCAGGCTCAAGAAGGACCCTTGCCAGCCATCGGATTGGACAAGCACGGAGGAAAATATGCCTGAGGGTTTGTGTGGGTGGGCTCATCTAGTTGGGATGTGCATGTGGGTATGTTCAGGGGTCGGTCCCTTGCCCCTCGTTGGGCTATTCATCTGTTTGTTTTGGGTCTTGACTTCTGGTTTTCACGGTTTGCATTATTTCTTCAATGCAAGCTTAGGTTTGGGTTTGTGGATCTTGCCTCTGTGGTTTTTGGGGGAGGCTCTAGTTTTGTGTTGGTGCATGGCATGGGTGAGATGGTGTGGGAGATGTCGGCACACTAAGTGCCACTGGCTGATGCTTGGCGGGGTTATGACCACCGGTTGTACATAATTTTCTTCTTTACAATAAAGCCTGAACTTTTCTCAAAAAGAAAAAAAGAAAAAAAGAAAAGAAAAAAAAACACCAATTTCAAATTCAAAAACAGAGGTAAAAGTACTGTTGCATTAATAAGAAAATTTTTGTGAATGTATAGAGATAAAGGTGAATGCTGATAAAACAAAAAGTGTTAATTTGTGGAATTTATATGAAAGATTATATTTTCCTCATAACTAGTAAAAAAACTTGAGATTGTGGACAAATATAAATGTTTGAGAGTAGAATGCTGTCAAAATTATAAGTGGAAGCATGGTATGTCACAACAAGTTGTAAATGGCTGGAAGACTTCATATACAATGAAGAATAAATGTAGCAACAAGTTGTAAATGGCTGGAAGACTTCATATACAATGAAGAATAAATGTAGCAATCACAATATTTGGACTTAGACAATTCAAAATATCTTTTTCAAATAATTTCATAAGCTACATTGCTTTATTGATGTGTAGTGTGGGGCCTAGGTCTCAATCAGGAATAATGGAAGAAAATTGAAAAACTTCAAAAAGAGTTCTTGTTGGATGATTTCAAGCTGAAAACTCAAGTTTCATATGCAATACTTTTATTAGAAGTGAATTTGTTGCCTTTGGAAGCTGAAGCAATGTATCAATTTTTAACATTCTACTGGAATAACAAGTAGCAATAATATCTTAGTAGAGATCATCAGGAAATCTGAACAATAGGAGTGGTGTCTTGAAAATATTTATGTAATAATAAATTCAGAACAAGCTTGGGAACTTGCTACTTAAAAAGTTTTAGAGAGATGGCAAAATGAAGCCCAAATATAAAAAAAGCTTCAGTTTTACTAGCAAAACATTAGAAGTGGCAGGCATGATGAAGTAGAACATCTACATGCAACAATTCTAATATCTATGAAAGCACTAATTAACAGAGTAAGAATGGGACTACACCATCTAAGAGTTGAAACTGGAAGATGGAACAGTGAGCAGCATGAAGACAGGATATGCTGATTGTGTTTACTCCCAGTAGTAGAAGATTAGCAACATGTATTATTATTAGAATGTTGCAGAATAAATTTCTTCAGAAGAAAATGGCAAATTTCTAGTCAATTCTTATATGAGTTATTCAAGCTATAAGTGTTGGTTCTAGGGTAATATATAGAAGAAGTGTTCAAGTTACATGATTATTGAAAACATCTGATAAACTTATTGCTACTGGTGTATTTTTCATAAGTTAATTTGTCTGACAAATACTTTGGGTCTATACAGACTTAAAAAATTTCACTTTTTTTCATAGCTTATATGTCTGAACCGTATAATTACAATATTTACATATGGATTGAATTGCTTTAATGATTTTGTAACCATGTTATCTTGTTATCGGTTAAGTTTTCATTTGCATTTCTAAAATTTTTGAGGTATTCTTCGTTGTATGTGTTTCACTGTATATTAACAATGTTTATCTCATATTCTATTCACAAACTCTTAAATTGCTGTCGATTTTAGAGGTCATCCTGATTTTAGCATCTCTAAAATGTGTGTTTACATGTTATGCAAGAATACTTTAGTATATCTCATTAATTAAATTGTTTTTTTCACTTCTGAACTCTAGGTTTCATGTGGATAAGATGTCCTCAGCACATGTGTATTTAAGGATGCATAAGGGCCAAACAATGGATGATATTTCTCCAGAACTCTTAGAGGATTGTGCTCAACTTGTTAAGGCAAATTCTATTCAGGGTATGGATATTTAGTGATTCACATTCGAATCCTGTTGATTTCCTCTTTCTGAATTTATTTGAATAACCCAATCTTTGAAATTTATCTGAGAGTTGTGGTTTTTTCTTGATTAACCAATTCTGAAATGTTACAAATGTTATGTCAGGAAACAAAATGAATAACATTGATATTGTTTACACTCCATGGTCCAATTTACGTAAGACAGCATCTATGGATGTTGGGCAAGTTGGCTTCCATAATTCTAAGCTTGTAAGTTATAATTTGTAAGGCTTTGTTTGAATGAAATGTATAGCAATGATTTTTTATTTCAGTACCTGTTCTGTAGCGGTGGTTTTATGATCAGCATATTATTTATGAAATCCCACTTAATGCTAAGTATGGGCATGATAGGTTCAGGTTGGTGTTAAGTGGGCAGCGGGGGCCAAAATTTGTCAAATCCTAATCAAAAAGCTGATTTTTAATAGATGGGTAAACAGGACCAAGAAGATGAAGGGGAGGGTTTAAAACTGAAATTGATTTGTGTTCATACGGTACACAATTATTAAAATGTTATGTCAATAAATAACTTTCTTTTATGAGGATATCTCCAGGCCTGTTGCTTGGGACACCTATAGGAGATATGGGGAGCTTATATGCTCACTTAAACATTAAATTGACAGGACACCTATCAAATTTCCTTATGGTGTTGCTTGGTGGTCGGTATTGATTACGGACAAAGGTCTGATGTAATAATCATTTCTTGTCCCAATTTTTCTTAGACTAACCATGATCTCTGCATTATTTCTTTACTTAGTAGGCAAAATATATCGATGGTTTAGTCACATTTCTTTTCACCATTCTAATGGTATCTGTTAATTTATTCCTTCCGACTAAGTCATAATTATTTGCTCATTGAAGAGTTCTGACAAGTGTTATAGTCAAGTAGTAAATCAGAAATTACATAATGATACAACTTATGCAACGGAACTTTGATCATGTCTCTTGGCCGATCTTTTAGATCCCAAGCCTTCTTTCTTTGGACTTCAAATCTCAATTTTCAGTTTCTTGAGGGCAATTTTGTACTCTATTGTTGAAAGTCTAACGCAGATTTATCTTTTGCATGTGTCAGGATCAACTTATTATTTCTTTCCAAAATATGTAGAAAATCAACTTGATGTCCAGAATAATTGTTTTTATATTTCATGCTATTGCACCAAAGCATGTATTTTCAGTATCCATTTAGTTGAAAACACGTGGTATTTCTTTAGTGTCTTACTAACCCTGGGAGACGGTCTAATTTGTGATTTGGATTGTACAGTTACAAGTTTTTGTATTTTAAGTTGGCATAGGCATTTTACTTAACTTTAATTTGATGAATGATGAAATTAAGAGTATCTAAATTCGGTGTGTTCCATGTAGGTTCGGACTGTAAAGGTGGAGAAACGAATCAATGAAATCGTTAATCGGTTGAACAAAACTAAAATTGAAAAAAAGGCTGATTTGAAAGGTTTGTTCTAGTTTCTTTTCTTTTGTAGTTGGCTTTGTCTGAGGCCTAATCTGGAAGCACTTTATGATTCAGAATACTATGATCTGTTTCATACATAACTTTTCATGGATGCTTTTTGCATATACAGCGGAGCGAGAAGCTATAAATGCTGCAGAAAGGGCTGAGAGAAAAGCACAGCTTCGAGAACAGGTGAGTGCTGCTTCGCCTTATATGTGGAACAGCTGTTTTTCCCTTGTATCATTCGTACGGTAATATTTTTCTTGATTCCTGCAATCACAAATTGCCCGTAGCCATAATACTAGATAACGTGTTTTATTTTCATTTTTCAGAAACGACGTGAAGAACTGGAACGTCTGGAGAAAGAAAAGCAGGCAGAGATTCGAAGCTACAAAGGCTTCATGGTTGCTGACAAAATGACTTCCAACAAGGAGATTGCATCTGGAAGCAAGACATTTCAAGAGGTTGAGGATGACTTCATGTGATAGCATTCCCAGAGAAATACCCTTCACTTTTTTCTTTTCATGGAAATTTTATCTTCCATTGATCATTTCTAAAGCAAGTGCTCCCCACAAAGTGCGCTTATTGTCATGTAGACTTGAACAACCCAAGATCATGAATTCCTGGAATTGAGGAAATAAGTGCTGCATCTTATCTTTATTGTTAAGGTTCGATTTCAATGTTGATTTTGAAAACGTATTCCTATGCTATAATCAGATTTGTGTATTGCCACAGTTTCTTCAGCATATCATTTAATCCTATTTGACTGACTGTGTCTAAAATTTTAAGGTGAAATCCGTGTATATAATGCTGAATTTGTTTTCTTAGTATTAGATTCATAATTTCTTGCAGCTTTGCATCACCTGCTTTATTGGACAAAAACTCTTTGGATGTGATTCGCATGGCAAAAATAAATGTTACCAGATGAAACCGAATTCTTTTACGTTAGCTTTTTAAAATTGAGTTCATTTATATACGAACATAAATAATTGAGTGACTGAATGATGTGAATCTCAAGTTTGTTTTAGCGTCAGCATTTTGTGAATTGAAGCACCATTAAGCACATTAGATTCATATAAATTATTACTAAAGCAATTTATTAGTGGAAATCCGGAAAGCAGATGCCGAGTGTTCAAAAATTGCGAATAAAGTGAAGTCAAACTGGTTTTCGCATGAGATTAACGACAGTACACTTCGTTTCTTTTCAATTTACAATCACTGCATTTTTTTGGTAATAATTAGCTGTTGTAAGAACGATATAGTTGGAGAATCAATAATCAGACTTTGTGCAAGGGCATCACATTAGCGCACAAGTGTCAGAGCAGTGGTATTTGTGTCAATGCAAATATGCTAATGCAGCTAATTAAGTTGCCAATAAAGTAAATATGCACAACCTGATGGTGCATTTGTATCAGTACAAGTATGTGTTTGCCGTTTCTTTCCATAATATTTGGTCAGTTACCAAGTGCAATCACTGACCAAGTGCAATCTGTGTATGTTCAAATCAATCGTTGCATGTAGTGTATATTCGAATCAGTTGTTTGAACTCCTTGTTCGTTGAATGGTTAGTGGTTATGGGATGCAATCATATTTTTAGGAGAAAAGTTTTTGTAAATTGTGATAGACTATAGCATACTGTAGTTATTTCATTGCTTTTCAGTTTAAGATAATTACTAGCTTGGATATATATATATATATATGTATTTAGGAATTGGTCCAGATGATTTTAAGAAGATGATGTTAACCAAGCCTAATTACTAGGAAACAAGATAATTAAAAACGAAATCACTCATCCATCCTCTGTTTCTTTACCCATTTTCCAATTTAGTTATACCCTTTTGGTCAAGTTTGTTCTATCTTTGTTTGTTTGGGGTGTTTTTGAAACATAAATCTCTTGCATAAATAGTACCTCAAAAACACCTCGAACAAACAAAGACAAAACAAACTTGACCAAGAGGGTATAGCTAAATTGGGAAATGGGTAGAGAAACAAAGGATGGTTGAGTGATTCCATTTTTAATTATCTTGTTCCTTGTCCAGTAGTCGAGCTTGGTTAACATCTTCTTTAAAATAATCTTCACTAATATATATATATATATATATATATATAAGCTATTGCATTTTGGCTTTGTGTCCACAAATTACAACCCCTCTCACCCCCATCATCCCATACGAGTTGGCCTCTTGGCCAAAATTATTTGTAACTTTATTAGTGTAACAATCATTTGCTATAATAAATGTCTTAATTATAAATATTTATAGAAAAGTCTATGTAACTTGTTGTTTATTTTTGATCCTTAATGTGTTTGATATATGTGAAAAAATTATAACTTGTAGGTATGTTTCTAATTGTTGAGAAGTTGTATCAATTATAGCTTGCATATTTTTTATTTGCAAGCTGAAGGGATCATACTAGATCTATCATTAGACTCAATTGATTTTTCAAGGATTAGAGAGAGAATAGATAATATTATAATTAACAGTTAGTTAAGACATAGTAGGTAATAGTTAGTTTTAAGGTTAAACCCGCTAGTTATAACAAAAAGAAAAAAAAAAACCTAGTTATAGGAAGAATGAAAAATGTTTTTTTTTTTTTTGGTTTCTTTTCAGGATATTTTTGTATGTTCCTTTGTTCAAATTTTTTTTTTGACATATAATCTTGACCACCACAATTGATGTTGGAGTGAGGTTGTGCTAATGTTAGCTCTTTCTTTATTTGTTGGTTTTAAGCAAATAGGAACTTTGAAAAATCTTTGGCAAGTAGTTGCTAAATTTGACCTTGTGCTTGGTGTGTAATCAAATTCGGAGGTCCTTAACAACAAAAAGTTACAAAGTGCAAAAATCTTCAACCTTTTTTATTTCCATTTTTATATGTTAAATTGAAATTCCCAAAAATATAGTAAACAATAATAGCATTTCTTTTCCTTGCTAAGGGAAAATTTTATGTGGTGACTTGAAGTGATTACATTGCAAGAGTTTTCTAGTACATGATAGATTTTAGTGTTTCCTTTCATTACACTCCATAATTTGAATGGTTTTGGAAACATTTTAAATATAATCTTAATATAGTCAAGCAAGAAATTTAGGGTGTTATATGGCTTGGAAAAGTAAAAATCCAATTAAAGGATGAAATTGTTGAAAAAAATGTACCTTGTTAATTTGTATGTATGGATCTTAATAAAAATTCTTTTGAAGATCATCCTCCCTTTTTTAGCAAAGCTTTCCATAGCGAACATGATGAAAAGCCTATAGCAAATTGAAGAGTATATCGGAAATTGAAGTTATATCAATAAGTTGTTTTACTGAGAATGTTGAACTAGTTTATCTCTTTATAATAAAGAGTGGACCAAAGCCATAGATGTTGACATTTCACCATTTTATGTATGTGAATAGTACAAACAAAAAGCATCTTATTTTATTACTATTTGTTTATGACAAGTTAGTGGTAATAAGTGACATACAAGAAATTGAGTTAAAAACTTGTTTCTTAGCTTAAAGGTATTGAAATACATAAAAAATTTTGGGTATGAAGTTTTGTTAAAACAAGGTTAATAGAAGACTTTGGCTTAGACATTTGCATATGTTTGGAAAATTTTGATATGTAAGACTGCAAGCATGTAACTATACTATATGAAACTCAATTGAAACTTTCCATTAAATACTATATGAAACTCAAAAATTCTATATGCTAGTGTTGTGAGATGTTAACTTAATAGGTATTGTGTCAAATCTAGGGAAACAACACTAGATTGTTGTAGAACAAGTTTTCTATACCTCTGTAACTCCTTAGTACTTTTAAACTTTGGTATTGTTGGTGCTATCTCATGGAAAATCCAACTATAGTCTTGCGTAGCTCAATCACCTATTGAAGTTGGATATGCTAATGCAAACTTAGCCATAAGTTGAATATGAAGCAATACAGCTTTAGGATTAGTAGCTAAACTTGAAATTAATAAGAAGACTTTAAATATTAATTGTGATAACCAAAATACAATTTACATATCCAAAAATCCCATTTTGACAATACGACTAAGAATATTGAGAAATAGTACTATTATTGAACATTATGTAGTGTTAGGTAATTATTTGTGTCATGGAAAGTGATAATAGACTACTATAAACTTGTGTGATGTTGAATAATAATTGTTATCATGGTAGCTTAATAGTATCTTTACCTTTAACATAGAAAATTATGTATAAAGTGAAAGCAATTAATTGTTTGTATGAGCTCAACTACAATATGCTAAAGTTATCTTGGTTCTTTTCAATTTAACATCATTATCTTTTTATAACTTTATCATTGTATGGATCTATAGTAATAATCATCTAGTTGCAAATACTAACATAAAGGTCTTATGTAAACTACTGTTTATCTTTGGTCCTTTTTTTATTATTAATATCATGTTCACATCCAGTTTATATTGCAAAGTCATGTTCACTCATTAGCATAAATATGTGGAAAGGATATGTGAAAGACATCATTGCTGTGCTTCTATCTCCCTTGTATTTCTATTCATCATAATTCATCTCCATTACTACTAGTTTGCATATGTGCTCCTAATGATCCAAGAATCAATTTTCTTGGGATTTTCCTTGGTTTTTACCTTTTCTTGTTTCCCCCAAGAGTTCTTGTTTTTTTCTTGAGGTATTTCTATGTATTATTTTGTTTATTTCTTATTTCTACATATTGTCTTAGGTGTCATAAGTAGCCAACTCCATTTTGTTAGGACAAAGCTAGGATGATGATGATCTTGGGTATCATAAATGCTGTGCCATTTATAGTGTGCATGTTGATTTATTTTTGCAAGATGTTGTAAAGTTTTTTTTCAAGATGTTTCAAAACAAGGACTAGTTGAGATTTAGTAGGTAACAATTAATTTTAAATAAATAAAAATTTAGAAGTTAAAAAGAAAAAAAATAAATAATGAGAATTTTAACTTAAAAAAGTATAATAGTTAGTTTGAGAGAGAGAGAGAGAGAGAGAGAGAGAGAGAGAGAGAGA
>MNCI01031492.1:769476-800249 GCA_015680685.1 Gnetum montanum
AGAGAGAGAGAGTAAAATTGTATTTAAAAAAAAAAACAAGATAACAAGTAAATCAAATAAAAATTTAGGTGAAACAAGAAGGGACAAACTTAATATTACACATGTAAGAATAATTGTGATTGATGAACAGTGGGTATACCCTATGCTTACCATCGATCTAGTTGAATTCCGTAGACTTAGTTTCTAAGTTCATCCATAGTCCTAGATTGTGAATTAAGAGAGTGTATGATTGTTATCTTCCTAACTCACCTATGCTTACCATCGATCTAGTTGAATTCCGTAGACTTAGTTTCTAAGTTCGCCCATAGTCCTAGATTGGGAATTAAGGGAGTGTATGATCATTATCTTTCTAACTCACACTTGTGCTATTTGTGCATATGGTTAAATGTGAGTTAAGGCTTATGATTAGTATTTTTTTATATATTTTCTTATATTAGCTAGTTGAGTAAATGAAGGCTTAATAATTAACTATTCAACTAATTAGCTATTCTAATGACTAACTACCCTAACATAAGTAGTTGGTCCCATTTACCGTACACATCCCAAACTCATATTACAATACTGGTTACCAAACACCTATTATTGGGCATTACCAAATGACTGCTACTAAGATTACTAAGTATAACACATTATGCTTTAAGTGGTCATACTTATGTGTTTATGATTAAGTGCATTTATTAATTAGGACTTATGAAAGTAAAGTGCATCAAGAGTAAAGGGAAAATGAGAGAGAGTAAACTAATCCAAGTGCATCAATGAATGTTAGAAATCTTATATCTCTTCAATTTCTAGCCCCTTTTTTCCATAAAAGAACTTTGTTCCATCATATTCTATTATGGTCTCATCAATTGGTTATAAATATGTGGGAAAATCATGATTGTAAGTGATGTCATTAGATGTTGAAAATTGAAGATTGAAGTTATTATGAAATTTTTACTATTCATATTATCATTTTATTATTATCAATATCTTATCAATATTTCATTAGTTATTGATGAAATGTTTGTTGGTCGCTGTGTTTACTAGGCTACGTATATGAGACCCCGTATATGTCGCTGCGTCGACGCGGTGCCGTATACGCAGCCTCATCGACGCGGCCCTGTCGACGCATCCTTCCATGCGTCGACGTGGCCCCGTTTACGTGGCACCTATTTTGGCCTATAAATAAGAGAGCCTTCCGCCTCATTGAGGTACCTTTTTGTCAGTTGTAGTGAAGCTCTTGTAGTTTGTTCCCGCGAGAGATAGAATATTTTCCAAGTGCCCACAGTAGGTGTAAGAAGGTGTTCGGCTCTTTATTCGAGTGCTAATGTATCTAAGCCCATTGGCGTGAACGATAATAAAGACGAGCTTTCAAGCATTCCTTGCAGCATCTGGACTTAGCCATTTAATGCATTTAATAGCTTAATATTTCTATGTTTGATAATTACTTGAGTTTCTCTTATTATTAGTTTAATCGCTATTGTTCATTCATAGTTCATAGAAACCATAAGTATGACCATCTCGAACGCAAACCCAACACTTGGTAACCCAGTGACGCTTAACATCTAGTAACCCAGTAGTGGTTAGTGGATGCTCAGAACGTGCCCGGAAGATGGGATCAGATACTTATGCTAGGAATAGTTAGAATACATATTAGGATAATTATAGATTAGATAATCGCTCATTCCTTACTTTCCATACCTTAATTAGACGTCAAAAGATAACGTAAAAAGCTATAAAAATCAGTTGCCTCAATCTCACTTAACCATCACCACTAGAACATCACAAGTGAGATTGGGAAGATGACGACCATTCTAACCCAAGGTTTTGTTGGTTAGGATCTGGTGTATGTTAAGTGCTTACAGTCTACGGAATTTGACTGAGTCATGTGTGAACGTTCGTGATTCGTATGGTTGGGCGTAGGAGTACCTAGCCGCTCATCATTTGCGTTGTTGCCAGGGACTGTTAGTCTTACATGTGTCATCTAACCTTAGTAAAATTATCATACACGTTGTTGGAACAGACCTAGGATAGTAACATTTACGCACACTAGACGGATTAAAGTAAACGTAAGGTACACTAATTAAATGGATCATCTAACATCCAATATGATTTCTTTTCACAGGCAAGATGTATCCAACCCATTGGTGCCACAAGAATGTGGGGTGATATACAAGCATCCCGATGAATATGTCCTTGACTTCACATTCATCCTACATTAGGATGAGCATCTGTGATGGTAGGATATGGAGGGAAACATCATACTACCACCTGACCAATCGGCTCCTGGAATGCTATTTCACTGTCTTTCTAGACTGGGCATCTAGGACCATGGAGTGGAGTACGTCACGAAGGACCATGACTACCAGGACTATCGTCCTACTAAGGCCCAGTGATCATGAGATTAGTAGCAAGTAGAAGGATATGAACACATGAAGGGGAAGCAGTTCAGTAACCCATTATTCTTGCAAGGACTGCAGGATGATGGGGAACCTATCTTTCATGATTCCCATTCAGCTGAACTTCCTTTGGGACAGCAGGTCCTTCAGTCCATTATCCAGAACAATCCACCAAGTGACTGAGACCCCAAAGGGGATGGAGGGTCACATGGGAAAAGTCACGGCTCAGGAAAGGATGTATAGGAAGATTGTGGCCATCACTAGAGTAGAGGGGGAGATCGACACCAGGGTGGTGGTGATCCCACTCCCTCTTCTCCATCCTCTCGCTCCCCACTACCTTCATCCAGTTCAGATTTTGATCATAATCATGGTAGAAAGGAGCAAGGAGATGGTGGTCGTAAGGACCGAAGGGACCAACATGGGAAAATGTGCAACCAATCGTGCGAGGCTCACCATCATGAAAGGAGGGGTAGCCGAAATCATTGTAGAAATCATGGTCCTCAGCAGGACTATGACTTAGATGAGCCATTTTTGGCTACTTGGAGCATGCTCCAGATTGCCGAGGTAGTTCAAATCCCTAATAGGCACGTGAAGGATAGCCGGATCAAGTGCGTCGATATGAACAACATCCCCAGATTTGAAGGGGGATACAATTATGATATGCAAACTCACTTGTAGGCATTCCATGACGCTTGCACCCTCCAAAACATTGACAATCATTGGAAGAAGTTGAAGCTGTTCCCTCACACACTCATCAAGGAAGTAGAAAACTGGTACCGGTCCTTGGAACCGGAATCAATCAGAAGATGGAGTACGATGCTTGAGATTTTTAATGAAAAGTATCAAACGTACTCCAGAGTGGTGAATATGAGATGACAAATCCAAGGTTGGAAGCAAGGAAATTATGAAACCGTGGATGCAGCCATGAGTAGGTACTATTCATTGTTGCATCGGTGCCCTGGACATGGTTACTCTCAGCGGGCACAGCTTTGCCACATCATTGATTGGCTCCGCTTTGAAACGTGAAAGACTCTTGGTGTGTACACCTAGGGATGACTGTTGGAACTAAGGGCCCATTAATTGTAGTGCCTCATTGAGTAGGTGGCCAAGAAGAAAGGGGAACTTAGAAAGAAGGAGAGTGCAGAAGAATTTAATTGGGATCCCTCCATTAGAAAGAGGGAGGTTCGATTCTGTGACGAGGAGGAAGAATCACCACTAGAAGCAGTGGTGAACTGAAAGACCTTGCCTTTACAAATGTTTGCATTTGAAATATCGGCAAAAGGTTAATAAGATGTGGGACTCTTTGGATGAAAAATTCCAAAGTGTGCTAAAAATTGCAGAAGAGTCTAGAGAACAAGGTAATGATCACGATTGATGTAGGAAGAAGGAAGCTGAACGTGCCCAACATAGAGGTAAGGGCAAAGTTGTTGTAGCAAAGCAAGTTGCAGACTTTGACACCGAGGATGATGATGAATGTGGCATATGCCAATATGAACATCCTAAGGGATGTTGTCCTATGGTGTTACATCTTCAAGAGTCTGGGGTGTACACATTGATTCCTCGCTTGGCGAAGAGATGAACACCCTGAAGGTTGCCTTACCCACAAGGCAACCCAAGGTAGTTTCATCAGCATCAAGGATACTATACAAGTGGAGCGCCATTGCAACCTTACGAATACTTCTAGCCGTGGCAGCACCCACAAGTGTGGGGGATGCCACCTCCAAGGCAGCAATACCCTTACAAATAGCCAGATCCCTATGGGTACTACGTTCAGTAATTGGTCTCTCCACGGGACTCTTCTAGTCATCGGCCTTTCAAAGTTATTACCACCCCTCGGAATATTTTCGACCTCAATCTCCATCACCCAGGGGGGAAAGCCCATATCTCTTCTATCCTCCATGACCTTCTCCTGCCACTCCTTCTCCATAACATCCCACTCAGTTGCCACCTGCTCCACCTATGTAGGGAGAGATACTACCATAGCCACGACAACAAAACACTACGAGGGCTGTCAACCTACAACTGGCACCTCAACCGAGTGGACCAGAACCCAAACCACCAAAACGTCCTTTTTTCTAGCCCAATAATCTGAACATACCCTCACATACACCTGTGGCCAGTGCCTCTGGACCTCCAAGCACCTCCACTGTTCCATCGCTCGAGCAGCCTTCAAGCTAACCATCCTCCAACGGCCAAATGGTCATGCTTACACATGCTTTGAATGAATGGATAAAGGCAGGGCATCCTCCCTGGAAGTTGACTGATCTAGGAAGCTCCCTCATCTATCTTTAGGTGGTAGAGAATGAGCCATGTAAAGCTCTTCTGGACATGGGGTCAGGATTTAATTTGTTCTCTCATGACATGTTCAAGAACTGGAACCTGGGCCTGCTTAAGAAGAGCAACATTCAGCTTAAGCTAGCTGACCAATCCATCATCGTCCCCTTGGGATTGGTGGAGGACATTATGACCACCATTTGTGGGTGGTCTTATCCTGCTGATTTCCTTGTCATCCATGTGGAGAATTGCAAGGGGAACTTCCCAATCATAATGGAAAGAGCCTGGCTGAGCATGGTGGATGCACGACTAGGACTCTGAGATCTTTCCCTTGAAATTTCAAAGGAAAATCCTTTTGAAAAGATCGAGAAGAAGCATGTTCCATGCATCGCGTATAGTAACTCAGGGTGCAACTGTGTGTAGCAATTATGGTCTGCTAAGCGGATATCCATTCAAGCATGTAGTCAGTGTACTGGGAAATCACTAGTCCAACAGTGCCTGTACGCAGCAGCCACCAATCAAGAGGGTACCCAGTGGTTGATAGCTAATCCTGCTAGCAGTGCATTGTGCATGGAACCATCTGAGGGGCTTGTACAAGCCTATGTAGAAAGCATGTATGAAATGGAAGAGGTTCATCAACAAGTCTCCACTGTTGATGACCATGATGATTAGGGGAAGCTGCAAATCCCTGAAAGCTTCTAACAAGAGCCCTTGGAGCTCAAGTCTTTACCAGCTCACTTAGAATATGCATTTTTGCGAAATGGAAAGACGGTAATTATCAATGCCATCCTTGTTCTTGAATAGAAGAAAAAGTTACTAAAGGTGGTGAAAAAATGGGATGTTGCGTTTGCATGGTCATATATTGAGTTAACTAGAGTTGATCCTAGGGTCTGCCAACATCAGATCTATATTGACCCCTCCATGAAGCCATGACAATAGCCACAAAGATGATTCAACCCCAAACTGAAGCAGGTCGTCAAAGATGAAATTGAATAATTGCTAAAGGCGGGGTTCATCTATTCTATTGCCAATAGCGAATGGGTTAGCCCACTTGTTATTGTGCCGAAGAAAGGTGACAAATGGAGGGTGTATATTGATTTCCGATTGCTCAACATGGCTACCTTCAAGGATCACTTCCCACTCCCATTTTTGGACCAGGTGTTGGACACCATTGCAGGGCACCGTTATTATAGTTTTTTGGATGGTTATAATGGCTATAACCAAATCCAAATAGCACCAAAGGACTAGGCCAAAATAACTTTCACAAGTTCATGGGGGACTTTCACATACAAGAAGATGCATTTTAGCCTATGCAATGCACCTGCCATGTTCCAACGCCTTGTCCTCAACATCTTCCAACAACAAATTGGCAATGGGGTAGAATTCTTCATGGATGACTTCTCTACCTATGGGGCCACGTTCGAGCAAGCCTTGGATAGTCTTGAGCAGGTTCTGAAAAGGTGTGTAGACACTAATTTATGGCTCAATTGGCAGAAAAGCTATTTAATGATCCAAGAAGGCATTGTGTTGGGGCATTGTATCTCACAGAAAGCGATTAGCGTGGATCCTAAAAAGATTAGGGTCATCCAAGGAATCACCCAACAACCAAGCACCGTAAAAGATGTTTGGTCATTCCTTGGCCACACTAGTTACTACCGACGCTTCATTGAAAACTTCTCGAAGATTGCCAAGCCATTGGTAGAACTTACAAAGAAAGATGCTTCATACATCTGGACTAAGGAATGTAAATTGGCATTCCAATTGCTTAAACAGAAACTCATAGAAACTCCAATTCTACGGACACCTAATTGGTCCAGGCCCTTCCACATTATGACGGATGCATCTAATTATGCCTTGGGAGTCGTGCTTACATAGTGTGACGATCAGAAACATCCATACTATATCCATTGTGTAAGCCATAGCATTGTGGGTGCCTAGCTTAACTACACCACCATCGAAAAGGAGTTGATGGCGGTGGTGTTCACCTTGGAAAAATTCTAACACTCTGTGCTTGGATACAAGGTATCCATGCATACTGACCATAGTCCTATTTGGTTCCTGATGAACAAACCAATGGTGAGCCCTCGCATCATTCGGTGGCTGGTGATTCTTTAGGAGTTTGATCTTACCATGGTAGACCAGAAGGGAACCGAGAATGTGGTTGTTGACCACTTGTCTTAGTTGTGATGGGATGATGTAGAAGAGGAGGAGCTCCTCTTCGATCAATTTCCAGACGAACTCCTCTTCGCAGGTGCAGTCGATTCGTAGATGCCCAAGGAATCACCTTAGTTCAACCACATCCTTACCTACCTCACCACTCAAGAGTTGCCAAAGGAGTGAAACCATCGGCAAAAACAACAGTTTCTCCATAAGGCCAAGCGTTTCATGGAAATCAATGGCCACCTTTACAAGGTGTGCACAGATGGCCTGGTTCAATGGTGTGTCCCTGATGAAGATACGCTGCACGTCCTCGAAGATGCTCATGAGGGCCCTTATGGGGGCCACTATGCTAGATGCCACACAGCCATTAAGATCTTGCTTGTAGGATATTATTAGCCCATAATCTTCAGGGATGCACAACGGTTCACCCACTCCTGTAATCGATGCTAGAGAGATGGTGGGATGACTGCACGGATGGAGGGACCTCAATAGTGGATCCAACCACTGGAGTCCTTTGACATCTGGGGCATTGACTTCATGGGGCCCATCACACCCCTATCCAATGGAAAGGCGTACATCATCGTAGTTGTGGACTATTGCACTAAGTGGGCGGAGGCGGCAACCATCATCAACTGTTCTTCAAACACGGCCGCACAATTTTTCCAACAACAAATCATCAACAGGTTTGGAGTGCCACATGCACTCATCTCTAATAATGGCACTCATTTCATGGGTGCCACTTTTTGAAAACTCATGCAACACTTAGGGGTCACCCAAAAACTTACAACACCCTATCACCCCCAAGCCAACGGGTAGGCCGAAGTCACCAATAGGGAGATCACTAGGATCCTTACCTAAACCATCAGCAAATATAGGAGGGATTGGAGCACCAAAGTCAACGATGCCCTTTGAGCCTATCGCTCCACTTGGAAACTTCCTGTAGGGTACTCTCCCTATGAGTTAGTGTATGAAAAGTTACCAAAACTTCCAATCCAGGTAGAACTTCGAACACTATCCATAGCCAGTGACTTAGGCCTTGACCTACCACTAGCACAACGTGAACGACTTATCAACTTAAGTGTGCTAGATGAGAATTGATTAGTGGCCCTGTCCTCAAATGAGATGCACAAGGCCTACAACAAAAAATGACATGATCTTAGCGTCCAGAAGGTAACATTCAGACGTGGAGACAAGGTGTTATATTAGAACCCCTCACATATATCTTAATTGACCAAGTTTCAAACACTGTGGGAGGGACCTTACATTGTCTCCAAAACCTTCCCATCCAGAGCCTTGCTTATCCACAAACCTGAGGATCCCACAAGAACACAGTTGGTCAACCGGCAACAATTGAAACCTTTCCATGAACTCCACTTATCCAGTGCTACCGCCTCATCATCACCAAGACAACCTTGCTCTAGATTTTGTGTCTACTCCTTTCCACCCAGTCGTGGGGGAGACTATTGCCCATGCTAATTCATTCCACTATGCCCCTCACTGTTTTTGGAGTTTTTTGTTTTACACTTTTTTGTTTTTCAACATCATTCATACATTTGCCAATTCTTGCTAATTTTTCCTTTCTTTAGTTATTTTTCCATTCCTTTGTTGTTGTTTATCTATAAGTATATGTGTGTTTAATTTTTAATTGTTTGCTAATAAGATGTTTTATTGTCGTTAGGTGTCTGGCGTGGATGGTTTTCATTGCAATGGATCGTGTAAAATAGTCCACCTCGTTATCTCACTTCCACCTTTGCATTCTTGTTCTTGGACTTTGCATCTAATTTTCATCTCATAAACTCAGCAATGAGTCCACGTCATCCACCCATCCATCCACTCCATGGTTTTCCTTCCTTTGGGAACATGCAACCCCTTCACTTAAAAACATTGTAATTAATGTGTGACTTGTGTAGTTCCCAAACTCAGGGATGAGCCAATGGTTTGAATCAGGTGTGACCTCAAGGGGAATGCAACATTCGTTGCCCCCTCCTGTCCCCTGGGTTGCCGATGTGTCCTTACGGGTTTCTTACCACTCCACATCCTTCTCTATAAGGAAGTCACTGGGAAATTTGACCTTGCATGATGTGGTCCTCACCAAAAAAAATTCAAAAATTAAAAAAAAAACAAAAAAAAAAAACAAACAAATAAACATGAGGATTCAAAGCACACCCCTTGGTCGAATGCATGCAAACAAGCATGGGTATTTGCATGGTGTGGTTCCCATGAAAATCAAATAAAATCATCACTACATGGGAATTCAAAGCACACCCCTTAGACCACCTCTCATGGGCCACCAAAACAAGTTATGGGATTTAGCCTGTCCCCTCTAACTTCGCCCCATTTCACTTCCTTCTTCTTACGCCTATTGGAGTGGTGGTTTCCTATGGGTACACTCTACTACTTGGTGGATGGATGGGGCTTTGCTTGTTGCTGCGAGGTCACTGTATGTGGTTGGTTTTGGGTCTAAACTCAAGAACGGTCCTACCGGGTCACTTAACCACAAATTCACATAAGGTTTCAAGTGACCAACGATTGGAATTCCACTCCTCTCATCTCTCTCTCACCTGTTTCTCTCCCAAATTCACCTCACTGCCCATTTTATGTTTTGAAAGTTCGTCATGATTTCCATGTACTACTAATGCCTTGGTGGGATCTCCTGGCTGGGAGTATTAACTTGCAAGCACCAGTTCTTGACCCCGAGGCCCATAGACTCCAATGTTGAGGATATGCAAGGGCTACTAAGGCCACCACCTACTATGGGGAGGACCCACTTGCATATTCTTGGTCCCACTTGTTAGTCTCCCATCCTTTTGATTTCGTGGTTGATTGTTTTACTGGTCCTATCGCTCGATTCTCTCTCCGTGGAGTTCTTTCTCATCATGTTTTCCTACCTTTGACTCTTTGTCTAGCCCAACTTTCCTTCCTCTTATCCTCAGCCATGTTCCAAGCCTCTCACGTTGTTCAACCATCCCAATTTGGCATTTTAAAGTCATTTTTTCAAGCTTTTTATGGGCTGGTCAATGCTGGTCAATGGGTGTGACCCATTGCATATACGGGGCCTCGTATATGCAGCCCCCTACGTATACGCAGTCGTGTATACATGGCCCCGTCGACGCAGCCCTAACTCCCTATATATATCCACTGTGCCTTTTCATTTTTCATCATTTGGAACACAAATTGGGGGGAGATTTTGCCATTTTTTTCCGCCTAACTTCCTTCCAAGCACCTCCCTTCCATCGCGCATCCACATCAACCGATCCTTGACCTTTTAAGCACCCAGAGGTATGCTCTCAGTTGTGGGGAGGGGGGGGGGGTGAAGCCTATGTGTAATTAATTAATTAATCAATCAGTTAGTTAATTAATTAAGACTTCACACCTCTAAGGAAAGAAACAAAAACAACCGTTTAAACTCCAACTCATCCCTTGTTGTTTTTGGCTCTAACCCATGAATTAACACTTTGGGGGATTTAATGAAATGGCCATGCCAACGACATAACTTAGTCGAATTAAGAAGGTGTATAAGGATCACTTTGAGCTACTTATGCACAGACTAATGGGTGTTATGTTTGATTGTAGATGGCACCCAAACCAAGGTATCCAAGGGGCAATGGACCATCACAACTAAGGGACAAGCATCCACGAACGGGAAGGGGACGAGGCGTGCAACAACCAGATCACACGAAGAGCTCTCATGCAACTAGCCCCCTCCACGAAGGACCTGATGTGGAATTTGTCCATCAAATTCCCGAAGAGGAGATTCCTAGCGAGCAATCACAAGGGGATGAGACTCTGGGGATAGCACCACAGCTTGAGGTCACCCTAATCCAAGCCTTTCTTGATGCTATCAAGCCTCAAGAAGTGCAACGGATGGTCCTCCAAGAGCTAAACTTTGGACCATTTCTCGAGAACGCACCAGAAGATGTGAGGCTTCAACTGCAAAACTCTCCAATGTGGTCAATCATCACAACTAGTGGTGAATGGTACTTAGGAGAGACCTATCTCTTCTGGACGAATCGGCAACCAGGGTCTAGAGTAAGGATCAAAGACATCTATGTTTCTTACTCTTCAGAGGCAATAGCGTAAGCTCTGGGGTTGCTAGAGATAGGAGTAGATGTGGTAGAGATCCCAAAAAAACCAAACCTTGAGGTAAAAGGGGAGTGGATTAGGCGGTGCTATGGGGTAGACCTCAAGGAGTTTGGCTCTCTAACCACAACGGAGAGGGTATATTCAAAGATCGTGTCTTACCACCTGAATCCAATGATAAGACCCAGCAAAATCATGGCTTTCTCTACTCATGCATGTGCCGCTCTAAGTGGGAAGTTTCCAATGAGTCTTCCACAGTTATCATTTTTGGAAATTGAAAAGAGGTTCGTCGAAAGCGAATGTGGAAGACGAGCTCTCCCCTAACCCAACTAATCAAAAAGTTAGGCAAACGGGCAGGGATAGCATGGTATGCCAATGATACAATCCAACATACCCCGATTTCCTCATGGCATGAAATGATGAAAGATAGAACTCCTACCACTACGTAGACAATGGATGAGTAGCAACCACCTCCACCACCTGCGCAAACAACAAGGTTGGGTTCACAAACTATCGCAGAACACATCTGTGAAATTTGACAATCGCTCTTGAGCTAGCAAGAATAATCTGACAGGACTAGTGGAGGGGAAGACCCTTTGGTTTATCACCCTATAATAAGCCACCTGGAGCAAGTGGCTCAATTAGTCAGTTTGTTAGAAAGAGCAGGGCCGATGTTCTCCGCCGTCTAAACACAAGTGCCAGCAAGAATAGATCCTAGCATCCGAGAGGTAACGGTATCAACTTAACAGCTATTTCCTAAAATTTTAGGGAATGTTGCTACCTTCTTAGTATGCTTGGAGGATGGTGAAGGGGAGATAGTCCTGGTGATGTAGCACTAGGGACAGGAGATTGCAGTCGAAGTGGTTGCTAATACAATTGCTATGGTTCTCAATGCACCGGCAACACCTGTACCAAATGTGCATGGGCTTGAAGATGTACAGGCATTCGTCGGAACTTCACATAGCAGGATTGATGTAGCACAACATGAAGAACTATTGGACCAACTGGTGGGAACTGGGCAACCACTTTCAGATTTCTTTGATCTTCTGGATAACATCACTACAACCTAGTTGGAGCTACTATTGGCAAGGGGTAAGAGCCTTGTTTTGGAAGGGAAACTTGAAGTTACTTAAGCCACTTGTCAATGCTTGACAACGGAAGTTGCCCAGTTAAGAGCCCAACTTGCAGATCCAACTCTCCTCAACCGTGAGATCACTAGAGATGAAGCTTTTCAACAGCTTCAAGTTAAACTACAAATAGTTGAGGATGAGCGAGAGTCGGTGATCTTTGATAAGGCCTTGGAAGATGCTCAAACATATCATTTAGACAAGGATTTAGTAGAGGTTTTCCAGGAGAACGTCAGGTTGACCGTAGAGGTCCATTGCCTGTGTAATGTTGGTGCTAAAAATGAGCACATGAAAAATTTTATTTACCAACAGCAGGAACAACTAGCTAGGGTGAATGCTGATGTGAGAAGGTTGGCTGCTGAGAACCAAAATCTATCCATAGAGGAGGTTCAAACCTTGCGATAGAAATATGCCATCGAAGTCGCTGCTTGGAAGAACGAGGCCTTGAAATTTGAGAAAGTTAAGAATCATTATAGGGACCAAGTGGGACTATAAAAAGAAGTAAATGAGAAGCAGATCCAAGTCGCAAAGGCCAAGTTGAATCAAGCGCTCCAATAGCTCCAAGAAGTAGGCGAGGTATGGCAACCTATCTTTGATGGGTTGAACACCTACAATCAAGCTAAAATTTGCCTCAAGGAGCTATAGATTGAAGAAATGATAGAATATATGGAACTCGCTAACCTTCGCTATGCAAACCTGGCCATGCTCACAGCCGGGAGACCACGGTCTGAATTTGAGAAATAAGTGGCCGCCTCATATTATTTATATGAGGGCGAGTTCGAAGCGCACAAAGCGACGAAGCAGAAATTGGAAATAACAAACATGGAACTTGAGGTCCTCCGCACAAGTTTTGAAGGACAACGTGCAGTCGTGGAGAACTTGGCCCATCGAATGATTGACTACCAACAGCTGCAGACATCAATTCGAGCATTCAACATCAAACAAAAATAGTTCATAGTCTAGTTCATCAATTTGAAAGAGCTCCTTCCTACGTTGCCATGCCCTTGGGAGGTTCCAGTTCCAGCACACATTGGTGAAGCTGCCTGGAGAGTGAACGATCCCAAAAGTAAGGAGGAAAATATGAGGGCTCTCCTGGAGGCTTTTCGGTTGCCTACAAAAGTCATAGCTTTTGTGGGGTAGCCATTGTTCGTGCCACCACCATTAAATGAAAGGTTGGTGAAGGTCCATCAGAACCACTACCCCCAGGGACAGTGTGATCTCCTTTGATAATTTTTTGCATCCTTCTTTATGGCAAAGACTCTAGGACTGGCAAGGTGTTCAATTTTTTCTTTGAACACCACCATTTTTGTAACTTGTCCTTCTTTGTAACTAGGGCACTTGGTAAAATTCATGTGTGTTGTAAATAAAAGTCCATACCTTCCAAATTGTAAGAGGAACTTGAGGACGAGTTTTTACTCAGTTGTGGGGGTATGATGAAGTGTTTGTTAGTTGCTACATTTACTAGGCCACGTATACAAAACCCCGTATATGTGGGCGTGTCGACGCGGCCCCGTATATGCGTCCCCCTATACGCGGCCTTGTCAATGCATCCTTCCATGCATTGACATGGCCCCATTTACACGACACCTATTTTGGCCTTTAAATAAGAGGGCCTTCTGCCTCATTGAGGTACCTTTTTGTCAGTTGTAGCGAAGCTCTTGCAGTTTGTTCCAGCGAGAGATAGAATATTTTCCAAGTGCCTGCAGTAGATGTAAGAAGGTGTTCGGCTCTTTATTCGAGTGCTAATGTAGCTGAGCCCATTGGCGTGAATGGTAATAAAGACGAGCTTTCAAGCATTCCTTATAGCATTTGGACTTAGCCATTTAATGCATTTAATAGCTTAATATTTATATGCTTTGATAATTACTTGAGTTTCTCTTATTATTAGTTTAATTGCTATCGTTCATTCATAGTTCATAGAAACTATAAGTACGACCATCTCGAACGCAAACCCAACACTTAGTAACCCAGTGATGCTTAATGTTTGGTAACCCAGTAGTGGTTAGGGGATGCTCAAAATGTGCCCGGAAGATGGGATCAGATACTTATGCTAGGAATAGTTATAATAGAGATTAGGATAATTATAGATTAGATAATCAATCATTCCTTACTTTCCATATCTTAATTAGACATCAAAAGATAAAGTAAAAAGCTATAAAAATCAGTTGCCTCAATCTCACTTAACCATCGCCACTAGAACATCACAAGTGAGATTGGAAAGATGATGACCATTCTAACCCAAGGTTTTTCTAGTTAGGGTCTGGTGTATGTTAAGTGCTTATAGTTTACGAAATTCGACCGAGTCACATGTGAACGCCCGTGATTCGTATGATTGGGTGTAGGGGTACCTAGCCGCTCATTAGTTATCATCATTTCATTAATTAACATTTACCAATATCTTCTCTATTGCATTTATTTCTCATCCAACGGTCATCAATAGTTATCAACAATCTCATTTATATTTTTTCCATTTATTCTATCATAGATTCATTAGCATGCATAATTTCATTAATTTCATCACAAATTTGGTCTAGTAGTAATTTTAAAAGTTTAAAAGTCATCAAAGTGGGATCCATAAAATTTCCCATGAAATTCAATTCATTTAGTTCAATTTAATATCTTAGATTATTTAGTAGCTCAAGGTGATGATAATGAATTAGGTTTTTATTAAATTTAACTTCAAAGTTTTAAGATTTTCTTGATTGTTAGTTTAATCATGACTCTTAATTAATTTGTGATATTACAGGTTTTTTAGACCACAAGTTCACCATGACACATGGTATCCTAGATTCCAAAGCTTTCACAAACCATGATCCATGGTTCAATTGTGGTAAAGCATTATGACTCCACCATGACTCATGCTTGTCTTGTGATTGATACAAAATTGTAACTATAATCTCTGCTTGTCACTTGATTCATCTTTCCAAATACGATAAATCACCATGACTTATAGTGTGCTTATGATTAAACACCATGACTTGTATTATTTGAAAAATTCAAAATTCTTATTGTTGATTCTCATCACGACCCATGGATCCCTCATGGTTCACTTGTGATATTCTCAATAGTGCAGGGACATCTCTTCTAATTTTCTTTTGCAACTACATGTGTGTTTTGTAGGTTTCAAGCTACATGGAGACATCTTGGAAGTCACGGAGATATCTTGTCCAAGAGTTGAAACTTTATATGAGATTTTTGGGACATGTCAAGAGACATGTCTATTGAGAATTGAGTCTTCATAGGAGATGTCTCAAAATTGTTAAAGACATCTCTCCAAAGTGGAGATGTCTCCCAAACTACTAAGACATCTTGGGTGAGACATCTCAGCCAAAAGGGCTGAGATGTCTCACCCATAAAGAAGACATTTCCCACACTTAGGAGATGTCTCTTCTAAAAGTTGTATTTTGGTAGGAGATAACTTGAGAAGGTTAGAAATGACCCATAGAGTTGGGAAAAATTTATGAATTGTTCATTCCAATTTGGGAAATAGGCAAGAGAAGGTGGAAAAGGATAGAAATAGTGTGGCAATCCCAAGTTTAGCTTGAGAAAGGTTTCCCAGGGTTTTTTATTTTATTTTATTTTATTAATAAATATGGATTGTTTTTCATGCTTGTACCATGTAGAGAGATAGAGAGAGGAGATTTCATGTAAGTTCTTGTGTTGAGCTTGGACAAGAGCGTGAGTGGGCACATGAAGTAAGTACATAAGTGTTGCAGCTCCAAGGTCAATTATGTTGTTTGTTGGTTGGTGTGTTCTTCTCTTTCTTGTGAGTTGAGATCTCAAATCCTAAGTTGTGCATGAAACTCTCTATCAGTTGTGTCTTGCATTGAGAACAACCATTATGTGGTTGTAGAGCCTCATGCTCTACAACATTGTTTGAGTGTTTTGAGAGGTTTTGGATGTTTTGTGGGTTTTGGGAACCATCTTGTAATCTTCTCTTTGAATAATTGAAGATAGCTAGTTTTCTCATTTTATAGTAAATTAATTATATTTTTATAATATTTGGATTTAGTATTAGTAGATTTAATATTAGAGTGAACTTGCTCCACTTAATTTTTACATTTTCATTGATTTATAATAGACCATGACTTGTAGTTCGATCATGGTTAGCTCATTGTAGAACATCATGACTTGTGGGAAGCTCATGGTCACAGACCACGACTCATGTTGTAATACCACAATTCATGGTAAATTAGGATTTTTCAAATTTTCATCATTGTCTAATATATTTTTAGAGTTTCAATCAAGGGTCCATCCATTTGAAATCCCAACATCATCAAGAAACATCAAGACAAAAAGATAAGCAAGCTTAATAAAGCATTATATGATTTGAAGCAAGCTCCAAGAGCTTGGTCTAGGAGTATAAATAATTATTTTATTAGAAAAGGATACATGTGATTAGAAAATGATACATGTCATCATTACCTAAGCTTACACTTTATCATAAATCTATAGGCTCACATTTCATCATTATTTCATTTTATGTGGATGACATTATTTTTGTTACTTCCAATGATGAGCTTTTAGGAGAATATAAAAGAGTCATGAAAGATGAATTTGAATTAATGGATTTGGAGTAGTTCAAATGTTTTTTGGAGATCCAAGTGGATGAGAGGCTAGATAGATCCATTGCTCTTCATCAAAGCAAATTTTGTCAAAGCATGTTGAATGAAATAAATTTAATTGTAAATAAAGAGATCAAGATTGTAACTAAGATTTGAGATGTAATCATTAATGGATAGAGTTCCTCAATGTTTTTTATTATGAGGTACCATTTAGGTTTCTATGAGATTTTAGAAACAAATATTTATTTTTCCTTAGTTTTTAAAGAATTATTTGACATTGATTTATCTCATACCTTTCTTAAAGGTACATTTTGTTGAATAGTTGTATAAGAAAAGGGTAGGTTAATTATTAAAATGTTAGAAGACGAAATTGTTGTAGGATATACAATATCTATTGAAAAAACCAAGATCTACAACATTTGTAGAAGAAATTTTATTAATGTTTGTAGTAGCTTAGTGCTGATGCGCTTGCATAGTCTTTTTTTCAGCATAAAAGAACATGAATCAAACATATATATCTCTTAATGAAAATGATGACATGAATTTGGGAAATTATAATAAATAACCTTCTACACAATCAATTCCACCAACATGCAAAAGAATTTCTCACTTAAGGTAATCAAGATTCACCTTAATCATATATTGAATTTTATGAAATCTACTAATTGTAGCTAGGTGATGAGCGGCGGGTACCCCTTACACCCAACCATATGAATCATAAGCACTCATGTATGATTTGGTTGAATTCCATGGATGGAACTAGTTGTGGCTTCTAGATCATTATGTCTTGATTGCAGTTCGTTGTCTTCCCACTTGGAGTAGTAGTAGGTTTATCATTGATGAGTAGCGAGGTATCCCTATGCTCAACTATACAAATACGAGCGTACACACACAATTCGGTCGAATTCCAAGGGCTAGGTGCTTATGCGTCTTTACAGAACCTAGATGGGTTAGTCAATTGTTATCTTCCCAAGCTTACTTGTACAATGCGATTGTATGGTTAAGTAAACTTGAGGTATATGATTTTTATATATTTCTATGTTTTATGTCCTGGTGCTACAAAGGGAGAAGTGAACTAATTAAGTAACCAATTTAATTTCACTAGTCGAATATGCTCTAACTAGTTCTAACACCAGCATCCATTCTCACTTGCCGTGCACATCCTAAATTAGTGCAACACTACTGGGATTACCAAATGCTAATCGTTACTGGGTTACCAAGTGTTCCACGCATGCTCGAAGTGGTCGTATTAAGTGTGCTTGCTTGGGAGAGTTAACAAGATGAGAGAGAGAACATTAATTAACTAAGGAAAGCATTAAATAACTATAATAACATTAAATAAGCTATTCTGAATGCTGCAAGGTTTATCACAAAGTTCGTCTTTGTTTCTGATCACAAGGTGTGCTCAGGTACACAATGCTTGAATAAGGATCCGTTCGCTTTATGACTCCTATTGCGGGCACTCAGAAATAATTCTAACTCTGAGAAGGAAAAAGACAAGAGTTCGGGTAAGGGACTAAGACTAATGAACTAACTATTTCCAAACCAAGTGCACCCGCCTCTTATTTATAGGTGATAAGACAGGTCCTAATATCGGATGTTTGATATCACTTGGAAGGCTTCGATATCGTGTACATGATATCGAGGATGCGATATCATGGCCCCGATATTGCAGCTCATCATACCCCCATGACTGAATGAAAACTCTTCCTTGAGTTCCTTACAAAATATTGGGAAGGTATGGGATTATTGACTGAGTGAGAACTGATAGCAACAAGAAATAACAGACTCAAAGTGTCTGGTGAACGGATCAACAAACATATTATAACATTGGTGTTCACACCCTTTGTGGTGAACATTGTACATGGATGACATCGAGACTCTCATCTGATAGCTTGAAGAGAAAGAGAAAGAGAAAAGAAAATGAGGCGTGTTGCTGCTGATGTCGAAATGTGCATTCCATTATTCATCCATAGCCATATGACCAAACTTGTTCCTTGTGTAAATGCTCTAGCTCCAGTCCATCCCAAGTGCTTCCTCCTATCCTAGTCCATTGTTCATGTGATTGCCATTTGCACACACAACATAGTCGCGAATTAGCAAGGATAGATAAGCAATATGCAGTTGATACCTTGTCTCGATATAAGTGCATTGGCTGGGTTGTGGGTATGGCAAATACTAGGTTAGAGGTTTTTAATTGATAACTACCCAAGGTGTAGGGATGAAATAGGTAATTGAGTGGAAAAATTTGTGATAGGGCCCCCACAACTAAGAGCAAACCTTCGGTAGCAATAGGGTGAAAAAACTGAAGGAATAATGAAGATGAGGGAAATAACAATGATGAAGCCAATAAAATGGATGTCATGGATGGGGATGAAATAAGAAATGGTTAATTGCAAAGAATGTTTAAGGGAAAGAACCTAACAATTGCACCAAAAAGGAATGCTAGTGGGTCCTCCCCAAAGTAGGCTCATGCGTTTTATGCCCTGATAGACCTACAAACCAAAGAGTCCATAGGATCTTGGAATGACATACAGAAACAAAGGTTAATAACTTACCCACAAGAATTTACTAAAGACTAACAATGCATCAACCAAGGTGTAGACTAATCATAAAATCAGCAATGAGGTGGAATATAGAAAGAAATATGGAAGGAGAGGAGGAAATGGAATGGAATCCCAAGAGAAAGGTTGTGTAAAGTCCCTTGTGTATTATGTGGTTAAGATGATTGAATAAAATTCATCCCAAGTCTGGACTCATCAACCACATCCAGTGACCTCATATTAATACATTTGACCAACCCATCCTCATGAAGCAACACAAACACATCCATAAAAATTCACTACCATTCCAAGGAGAGCGAGATGGAGAAGTAGCAAGCAAGACAGGGCCTTAGTTAGAGGGAACCTCCAGGCATGGGTAACATGTCGTTCCAGTTCCATAACCAGTGCTTGTAGCCTAGATTTCCTTATTATGTCTAAGGGGTATGATTTGAATTCTCCCCATTTTTTTTGCGTGAGAACCACACCATGCAAAGACTTATTTTGATTCAATCAACTTCCTGATATTTGGTCAATATTGGAATGGTAGAAGAGATTATGAAAAACATCCAAGTACCCAAGAGAATAATCAACACAAATGCGTCAAATCCCCTTGAATTCACATCCTTTTCAATCCATTTGAATCCTTCCTTAGTTTGAAGAATACCGAGTCACCAATTTATTAATAAGTTTTCTTAGAAATAAGGGACAGTACACCTCCAAACAAAGGGAGACCATAGAGTTGAATGGATAAATGGATGTCGTGGACTCATTTCCTGTTTTATCAAAAGAAATCATATCTTAGTATCAACATTGAAAATCAAAGATAAAAACCAAACATTAGCAATTGAGGATGGTATGGTGTAGTCAGTTTGTGTTCAACTCCTAAGCATTGCATCAACTTTTGAAAAGTCGCACTTGTAAAATGTGTGCCATTGTTAGAAATAAGTGCACAAGGCATGCCAAACCCATTAATAATTTTTTGTTGAATAAATCATGTAGCTGTAGATGATGTACAATCCATAACAGTAGCTACTTCTGCCCATTTTGTAAAGTAGTCAATGGCAACAACAATGTAGGCTTTTCCATTAGACATTGGTGTAATTTGCCCTATAAAATCAATTCCCCAAATGTCGAAGGGTTCTAAAGGTTGAATCCATTGTTGCGGACCCTCCATTCTAGCAGTCATTCCCCCATCATGTTGACAACACTCATAAGATTGGACGAAATGATGAGCATCCCGAAACAATGTAGGCCAATAATATCCTGCAAGCAAGATTTTAATGGCTGTTCGTCTCCCAGTGTAATGACCCCCATGGGTGCCTTCATGTACATCTTGGAGAACTCTTAATTGATCTACATCGGGCACACACCATTGAACCAAGCCATCGAGACATACCTTATAAAGGTACCCATTGATTTCCATGAAATACTTGGCTTAGTGTAGAAACTGCTATTTCTTTTTAACATCCAACCTTTGTGGTGTTTGTTGTGTAATGAGATAGGTAAGAATGCTACTATACTAATTTATTTCCATGGTTAATTGATTATTTATTACACCTACAAAGAGCAGTTCATTAGGAAAGAGATCAAAAAGTGGATATTCATCCTCTTTATTGTCCCATATTAACCGAGATTAATGATTAGCAACAACGTTCTCGATGCGTTTATGATTAATCATTGTAAGATCAAACTCTTATAAGATTATGAGCCATTGTATGATGTGAGGGCTCATAATTGGTTTATTCAGTAGGAACCAAATCGCACTATGGTCTCTGTGTACAAATACCTTATAGCTCAATACATAGTGCCTAAACTTATCTAGTGCAAACACCACAGTCATTAATTCCTTTTCCACGGTGGTGTAGTTGAGTTGTGCACTAGCAATACTCCTACTTGCATAGTGGATGTAATAAGGACATTTTTGGTCATCTAACTATGTAAGTATGGCTCCTAAAGCATAGTTGGATGCGTCAGTCATGATGTGGAATGGTCTGGACTAGTCAGAAGCTTGTAGAATATAGAATAAGTGTTTTTATAAGCTTCTGTTTCAAAGTTTGATAATCTAAGTCACATTCTCCAGTCCATTCAAAAGGTACGTCCTTTTTCATTAGTTTAACCAATGGTTTTGCAAGCCTTGAAAAGTTCTCTATGAATCTCCTATAATAGCCAATGTGTCCAAGAAATGATCGGATGTCTTTTACAATTTCAGGTTGGCGATTCCTTGGATGACTTTGATCTTTTCTAGGTCTACCTCTATCCTTGTTTGTGAAATCTTATGCCCTAATACTACACCTTCTTAGATCATTAAATGGATTTTTTGCTAATTGAGCCTTAAATTGGTTTCAACACAGTACTTTAGTACTTGCTCTAATTAGTCCAAGGCTTGATCAAAGTTCACTCTGTAGGTGGAGAAGTCATTGATGAAGACTTTTACACCATTCCCTATCTGCTACTGGAATATACTTAGAACAAAACGTTGAAATGTTGCAGGAGCATTTCACAAGCCAAACGACATATATTTGTATGCAAATGTCCCTTGATGAGCCGCGATATCGTGTCCTGCCTCATCTTCTATAAATAAAAGGTAGCACCCTTTGTTCTGGGGGAGCTAGACTTAGACCCTTAGCGAAACTCTTGTATTTTTACCATTCCAGAGTTAGAATAATTTCTGTGTGCCCATAGTAGGAGTCATAGAGTGAACGGATCTTTATTTGAGCAAATTGTACCTGAGCACACATTTGTGTACGGCAATAAAGACAAACTTTATGATAAACCTTGCAGCATATAGACTAAGCTAATTAGTAATTAATTCTTATTGAATGTTTAATGCTTTCCTAGTTAATTAATTTCTCTCTCAACCCTTGATCCTCTTAGTTAAGTGCACTCAGTATGATTGCTTCAAGCATGTGTGTAGCGCTTGGTAACCTAGTAACGATTAGTGTTTGGTAATCCCAGTAGCGTTGCACTAGTTTAGGATGTGTATGGAAAGTGGGAAAGGATATTGGTGTTAGGAAAATTAGAACTTAGTTAATGAATAGTTAAAGTAAGTTAGTTACTTAGTTCTCTTTACCTTCCCTTATTAGCATAAGACGCCAAAAAGATAGAAGTTATAAAAATCATGTACCTCAAGCTTACTTAACCATACAACCGTGACAATACAGGTAAGTTTGGGAAGACAATGATTGATTCACCCTAAGTGTTCCATTAAGGCGTGTAAGCACTTAGTCCTTAGAGTTTGACTGGAATGTGCGTGAGACACTCGTATTTGTATGGTTGAGTGTAGAGGTACCTCGTCACTCATCATTGGCGCCATTGCTGGGGACTTAGTTGTTTGTGTGCTACGTAGAACATAGGAAATCATTCATATTGTTGGAACGTTAGAAAAAATCCTTAGGGTTAATCAAAGGAAGATAAGACAATGGTACATTGCACACCGAACAAGACAAAAATGTCTCCTTCTTCACATAAGAGCACTTCACCACCTAGGACTAACACAATAGACAGTCGACAGCATCATACATGTAACCAAGATCTGCCAGTTCCTCAACAGTTTCGGGTAGTATATACTCATCACGATGAGTATGTATCGGACTTCACCTTTATTCTCCACCAAGATGAACAACTGCATTGGAGAGACTTGGAGGATAACAGAGTATTTCCTCCAGATCGATCAGTCCCCAACATGCTCCTTCGTGCTCTCACACGAATAGGCATGCTGTTTTTATATGTGAAATACATTACATGCGATCATGACACAAGGGACTATCATCCCACAGAAGCGCAACATCAATGGGACTTGTGATAGGAGAGTTACCACACATCCATGAAGGGTAAATGGCCCCATAACGCCACGCACATCTTAAGAGAAATTGGGGATGGTGAACCTACTTCAAAAAGTTCCCCACCAAATGATGTTCCTCCTCCTAATGATGGTCAATAGGTGGTGTATCAGAACCTCCACTCCACGGTTCACAACCTTGGTTCTAATCCCCACGAACACGAGGTGTTCAACGAGGGAACACAAACACATGATAAGGGTAGATGTTCTGATTGTAATCATGATCAAGGCCAAGACCATCGAAGAGAAGGTAGAAAAAACAATCATGATGATGGTTCTCCTTCTTCTTCATCTTCATCATCACATTCACCCTCTCCTTCAGTGTCCGGATGTAGTCATAAGGAAATCAACATGAGGATAAAGGAAAACATTGTGAAAAACATCGATGAGACAATTGAGAACGAGGATGAGGGCACTCTAGGAAATCAAGGCATAGAAGAAGTGAGAGTAGGGAATCACGTAGACACCATAGATGCTATGAACAAGATGACCACAAAGAACCCCTACTCGCAACTAGAAGCATGCTAGATATAACGGAGGCCGTAAGAGTTCCAACAAGGCACTAAAAGGATAGTAGGATCAAGAGGTTAGACATGAACAATATCCCATGATTTGAAGGGGGATACAATGCTGATCCTTAAAATCATTTACAAGCATTCCATGATGCATGTGCCTTGCAAAACATAGAAAATGAATGGCAAAAATTGAAGTTGTTCCCAAGAACACTAGTGAAAGAAGCTGAAAGCTGGTATCGATCCTTAGAACCAAAATTCATTCGGAGGTAGAGTACAATGTTAGAAATATTTAATGATAAGTATCAAACATACTCCCGAGTTTCTAACTTGCAAAAGCAAATCCAAGGATGGAAGCAAGGAAATCATGAACCCTTGGATGCTGCCATGGGCCACTATTACGCACTATTACATGATTGCCTTGGCCATGGTTATTCGTAGCGGGATCAACTATGCCATCTCATCGATGGACTTAGGCATGAAACAAGAAGAACCCTTGGAACATATACCCAAGGAATATTATCAAAGCTTAGGTCTCATCAAATTCATAGATTACTAGAGTAAGTAGCCAAGGAAGAAGGTGAGCTACAGAAGAGAGAAAATGCAGAAGAGTATAACCGAGATCCTTCCCTCTGAAAAAGAGGAGCGAGATTCTATGAGGAGGAAGAAGAGTCAACAATCGAAGAGATGGTGAATAGGAAAACTTTGCTACTCCAAAAGTTAACAATAGAAGTATCGGCAAAGGTAGACCAAATGTGGGACTCCCTGGATAGTAGGTTTAAAATTGTTCTTAAAATTGTAGAGGAGTCTAGGGAGCGAGGTAGTGACTATGATGAAAAGAAAAAGAGAGAAGTGGAAAATGCACGTAACAAGCTTAAGGAAAAAATGGCCATCACCGAAGAGGTTGTGGATTTAGACACAGACAATGACCGTGGATGTGAGATATGCCAATATGACCATCATAAGGGATGTTGTCCAGCGATCTCACATCTACAAGAGTTTGGGGTGTATGCACTCAATCCACGACTTAACAAACGACAAGCACCCCGACGGTTACCTTATCCCCAAGGTAACCCAAGGAAGTTCCACCAACCTTCAACATATTATCGAAGTGGAACTCCACCACAACATATTGAGCAATATCAATAGTGGAAATACCCACAGTAATGGGGGATGCCACCACTAAGGCAACAATACCCCTACTGGAAATCGGATCCATATGGCTACTACGTGCAACATCCAATCTCTCCACGTGACTCTGTTGGTCACGTCACACCACAACATCACTACCAAGCTTGGGAGTATTATAGGACTCCTTCTCCTAGGGGAGATAACCCATAGACATACCACCCTCCAAATCCATCCGCAACTCTCACACCGATAGCTCCGTTACCACTCGCTCTAGCAATGCAGGGGGAACTCCCCACTGAACTGCAGCAACACAATGCCACAAGGGCTGTGAATCCTCAACCCGCAGTTGGTTCTGACAACCTTATGAAGAAAAGACCTTTCTTTAGAACCAATAGTCCAACCAAGCCCTCATAACCGCAAGCGGTTGAACCTCTGAACACCTCTCCATCAAATAAGGCTTCAAAGCTCCCTTCAAATCAAACACTGAGCTCAACACATACGGTTATGTTAACACATGCCATTACTGATTAGATTAAGGTTGGACACCTTCCTAGGAAATTCTTTGATCTTGTAAGCCCTCTAATCTATCTCCAAGTTGCTAGGAATGAACCATGTAAAGCTCTTCCAAGCTCAGGTTTCGGAGTCAACCTAATATCACAAAAGATGTACAAAGCCTAAAACCTACCTCCATTAAGAAAGAGCAATATTCACCTAGAGTTGGCTAACCAGTCCATCACTGTTCCCTTGGGACCAGTGGAGGACATCATTACCACTGTGTGTGGGTGGTCATACCTAGCTGATTTCCTAGTGATACAAGTAAATAACGATAAAGGGGACTTCCCAATAATAATGGGAAGGGCATGGCTAAGTACTGTAGATGCATGCCTAGGGATCCACGATCTTTCCCTAGAGATATCTAAGGAGAACACTTTTGGAAAGATAAAAAGAAGAAGGTTCCATACATCACATATAGTAATATAGGGTGCCATTGCATGCAGAGATTAGGGGTTGAGCAAAGTTTAGCATTGCCTGCATGCAATCGATGTGCATAAGACCTTACCCTACAAAAGTGCCTATATGCAACAACCACACAACAAAAAGACATCCAGTAGCTGATAGCTGATTAAAAAAGCAACCCACTAACGTGCATGGAACTAACTGAGGGAATAACTTGCGCTCACGTTGAAAGCATAGATGCACTGGAGCAGGATCGTCTCCAATTTCCAAACCTTAACTTGGAAAACATCAATTGGGGGAATTTTGAAATTCCTAAAAAGTCAGACAAAAACCTTAATAAGAGACTGTTAGTTAATGTGCAATGAGCCAAACCCTTCCATGAACTTAGAATAGCTGGTGCACATAATACCTCTGAGAAGGGACAACCATGCTCATTATTTCAGATCTCCTCCTTCCAACTTAGTCATGGGGGAGATGGCCATCTTTGTTGATCATTTGAGGCCCTTAGTTCCTTTTTAAGTTTTTGTTTACCCATTTTTTTTTATAAATTTCTTTAACTTTTCTTGTTTTTTTTTTGCAACATCATTTATACTTTTTTATTTTTTCGTGTGTTTGTTTGTTTTATTAGGTTCATCACCTAATAAGTGCTCCTGATGGTGGTATGAACTGTATATTGATTGCTAATGTTTCGTTTTTACCTTTGAGTTATAATGTTGATACTAAGGTATGGTTCTTTTGATATAGAGGGTAATGAGTCCATGTCATCCATGCATTCATAAATTTCTATGGTTTCGCTTGGCTTGGAATTGTACGGCCCCTTTCTTAATAATGAAACTATTAACAAATTGGTGACTCGGCATTTCTTAAACTGAGGAAGAACTCAAGCACTGAAAAGGATGTGACTTCAAGGGGATTTGATGCATTTGTGTTGGCCATTCTCTTGGGTGCTTGGATGTTTTCTTCTTAAGTTTTCCTTACCATTCTGACATTGCTCCATTATAGGGAAGTTGAGCAAATAAAAATAATAAGTCTTTGCATAGTGTGGTTCTCACGCAAAAAAAGAAAAAGAAAAAAAAGAAGAAGAACAAAAGAAGTGAGAATTCAAAGCACACCCCTTAGACGAAATAATCATCTAGGCTACAAGCACTAGTTATGGAACTAAACAAACATGTTCCCTCTAACTAAGGCCCTTTCTTGCTTCCTACTTTCCCCTTTCTCATTTCCTTGGAATGGTGGTGACTTTTTGGCAGAAGAATTCCTGTTACTTCAAGTGGATGGATTGGCCAAGTGTATTAATGTGAAGTCATTGGATGTGGATTGTTTGAGGGTAGATTTGGAATGAGATCTACTAAGTCACATTAACCATAAATACATAAGGGGCTGTACACCATCTTATTCTTGGGACTCCATTCCATTCTCTTCTTTCCATCATTCTTTCTCTTTTTTCCACCTCATTGTCAGTTGTATCAGTAGTCTATATTTTGGTTGATACATTGTTTTCTTTTTGGTAAATTCTTGTGGTTAAGACTTTAACTCTTGCTTCCAAATGACATTTTCAGAGCCTATGGACTCTTTGAATGTGGGTTTGTCAAGGCATAATGGGCATGTGCGTGCTTTGGGGAGGACCCACTAGCATTCCTATTTGGTGCATTAGTTAACTTCTTTCCCTTAAACATTTCCACAATTAACATATGTTTTGTTCATTCCCACTTCTGACATCCATTTTATCGATGTTACCATTGTTTCTTTTTCTCCATCTTTCTTATTCCTTATCTTTTTCCATTCTATTGCTACTGAAGGATTGCTCTTAGTCATTGGGGTCCTGGTCCAATTTTTTCAATTTTCTCCTAGCCCCTACACCTTGGGTAGTCACTGAAACACCACAAAAAATTTTGGCTAACACTTGTAGACAGAAATTAAGCTAAGTCATGTTGGTCCTCAGCATGACCAAGCTTGAAAGCTTCAAAAATAGCATCAAACGAAGTCAAAGCAAGCAGGTAAAAGTTCCCTGGGACCCACAGAAGACTACGATGACATCTGGCATCAAACTTGGCAAATCTTGAGCTCAAAATACTTGGTTTTCACTAAGTATGCATCCTGTACGCTGGCCTACACATGCCCAGCGTAAGGCCCAGCATACAGCAACTTTCGGGGCTTAAAAACTCATCAAAACATGCTAAAGTGAAGTGTCTAGACCCCCCAAGACCTTCCCCAGGGTCCCCAGCAGGTCTCAGGCACTTGAAAATTGAATTTTGGGCTCCAAATGATGGTCTTTCATTCCTGTACGCCCAGCGTATACTCCCAAGGTGCAGCCAGCGTAGAGAGACTTTCGGGCCCCAGAAATGAGTTAGAACATGGCAGAATTGAGTGTCTGGACCCCCCAGGACCATCCCCAGGGTCCCCAGCAGGTCTCAAGCACTTGAAAATCGAATTTTAGGCTCTAAATGATGGTCTTTCATTCCTGTACGCCCAGCGTATACGCCCAGGGTGCAGCCAGCGTAGAGAGGCTTTCAGGCTCCAAAAATGAGTCAAAACATGCCAGAATTGAAGGTTTGGACCCCCCAGGACCTTCCCTAGGGTCTCCAACAGCTCTCGGGCATCCAAAAATGAATTTTTGACCTTAAAATGAAGCATTTTCATGTGTATACGCTGGGTACATTTTTGGTGTACGCTGGCATGCTATATGCTTACGCTGGCATCCTCTACGCTTACGTTGGCATCATGTACGTTGGCATCCTATACGTTGGCATGCTATACGCTGGATAGTTGTAATTTTCTTTTGCACCTAGTCAACGTGCCATGTGTCCCCCAACCCGAGTCTAACGTCAAAACCTGTATAAAAGCCCAAATTTTTACAAGATTCAGGAGAGGGGCAAATTCCCAGGATACCCAGGAGCAATTACACTGCGCATCAGAGCTAAAACCCTCTTACGCTGGAAAGCCCTATATGCCGTGCACATAGTCTCTACGCTCCGCCTATCGCGCGAACCAGCCGAGTCATCCTTGCATCCACTGGGGCTTTTCATCTGCCTTGTGTTCCATCACAACTGCGTTAGACCGGTGCACTGTACTTTGACTCTGTAATACCATTGTTTACAGTTTACGCTAATTTCTTACATGTGTTTTTGTTTACGCTTGTTTACATTTACGCCCTACCCGCATCTGTTACGCTGTTTACGTCCATCACGCCGTTTACGCATAACCCAGCATGTAGCACTTTGGTATACGTTTGGGGAAATCCTTGTCTAATCCGCATGCAGACCACCCAAGGTACTCTGCCTTCGTGCATTTCAGCTCGCCCTCAAGCGAAGGTAGGGTCATCCGTGCTCGCCCTGCGATCCCACGGCCTCTGTTTCCTTCCAGCCGGAGACCAACGATTTCAGGCGGTACAGAAATTGGCGCTAGAAGGAGGGCCTCCTAAAAACCTTACCTGCAAACTTCCCAGCGTCTACGCTGCCCTGTTTAAAACTCACCATCTGCAAGTCTTCTAGTGTCTACGCTATTAACCAGACACTAACTTTGTCTACAAATTCCCAGCGTCTACGCTGCTACAGTTTTTTTACGCTGCTACAGTGATTTTACGCTGCTACAGTGATTTTACGTTGCTATAGTGTTTTTACGCTGCTACAGTGATTTTACATTGTTACAGTGTTTTTACATTGCTACAGTGATTTTACGCTGCTACAGTGTTTACACTGCTACAGTACTGCTACAGTACCGCTATAGTGTTTTTTCAACAAAAACACCCAAAACAGGCCCGTTTCAAAGCCAAATTCGCTGCGATTCGCACCTACTTCAAACTAGTCTAAGTACTAATGGCCACCAACATGAATCACCTTGTCTAAGGCATACCATACACACAACATAACGATTCTGAGATGACTTCCTCTTACCTAAGATCGCCATCCACGTCCAACTACGGTTCATAATTTCATACTTAGCCAAATTTTCTCCTATTTACACCGTACACGCAGGACACTTAGAAAAATTTTCAGTTTCACATGCCGAACACTCTACACACTTAGCCTAAAACACACTCGGCACTTGTTAACCAACTTGTACGTTGCCCCATCACACATCACCATGGAGTCCCAGACCTCTAATGCACAGGCCTTCATAGTTCCCACACAAGAACAATATAACTACATCTGTGTAAAGATTCAAGCCAACCTTCCTCTTGACACCATAGAACAGGAGGCAAAATGAAACTTCGAGCACATATACATGGGAGGTCATGAATTCGTCCCCTCTGTATATGACATCATCCCCCTTTTTGAGCCTCAGCATAGACTCATCTCCCAGCTCCTTATGGAAAGGAGCCAAAACTCACGGCGACCCACTGAGGAGCCCCAAAACCAACATGATGTAGATGACTTCGAGGCACAATCTGAACCTGAGGATTCATACCACACCCTCAGTCCCCAAGCCTATGCGAACCCATCAGTCCATCTTCGCATGGGACAGACAACCACTCACCAAGTGTCAACAAGCACACAAGCACCAGTATCCCAATAGAGATTACCCACCCCCATCTCCACCCAGTACATACCGCATGTGCAAACGCATGGGGCCACTTTCATTGCATCGGCCCCGCACATCCAGGGTGTCACTTCACAGTTTGTGGCTAGGCAAGGAACCATACCCCTTGTTCAACAACCCACTCACTTCAACATGCCACACCCCACAACCACAACTCTGAACATCGCTTCACAGCAACAAATTACAACCCAACAACCTCCCCAACCAACTAATCTACCTACCGCTCAAGAGTGGGCAGAAGCAAAACAGATGATGCAAGCGTTAGCGGATGAGGTAAAGCAACTTAAAGCTGACAACACTGAACAAGTTAAAGTACAGGATTTCTACCGTGACGATTCAATTAGCTCTTCAGTGCCACCGTTAGCTTTACCCAAGGGAATCACACTTCCACCGCTGACCAAGTACAACGGGAAGGGAGATCCAAATGCTCACTTAGTCACGTTGTGATCAGAAACTCTATTGCTTCAAGCTTGGCCCCACACAATCTTGCACGTGTTCGCTATGTCCTTAACGGGTGTAGCCTTAGACTGGTACCGAGCCTTGCCCCGTAACTCCATATCCTCTCTAGAGGATCTGTTACATCAGTTCGTTACCCAGTTTAAGTACAACCTCAAGCCTGAAGCCACACTAGACAGTCTGATACAGGTGAAACAAGCACCACTTGAGCCT
>MNCI01031492.1:815434-879373 GCA_015680685.1 Gnetum montanum
AAAAAAATCACATACCTCAGACTTGCTTAACCATACACCGTGACACTTACAAGCAAGCCTGGGAAGACAACGAACGATTAACCCCAAGTGTTTCTTGTGGTGTTAAGGCATTTAGTCTGCGGAGTTCGACCGGATCGCGCGTACACGCTCGTATTCGTATGGTTGAGTGTAGTGGTACCTCGCCACTCATCAATGTAGTTGTAGCTTCAAGTGCATGTCAAGAAATATGGTTGGGCAATGTGATGAGCCAAATCCATACTCCAGTTAAGAGGCTAATGAAGATCTTTGTTGATAATATTTTTGCAATTGACTTGCCAAAGAATCCTATCACACATGGAAGAAGTAAACACATTGACATACGCTATCATTTTTTAAGAGATCAAGTTGGAAAGAAAGCAATTGCGTTGGTGTATTGCAAGTTTGAAGAACAAGTGGCAGACATTCTCACCAAACTGTTGAAGTGTGATACCTTTGCCAAGTTAAAGTGTATGCTTGGAATAACAATTTTTCCTCATCAGGATTAAAGGGGGATGTTAGTTGTTAATCTTGATTCTGTTGCAAGAATTAGTTTAAGTCTTGGTCAAGTTTGTTGGCTATTTTAATTGGATATCATCATGTAATCCTAACCTCTAGGTTTTGTTAGCAAGAGAATAGGAGTTAGGTGGATTTAGCCTATTACAAATAGGCCATTTGATAGTAGCTTGATCTATTCATCTAAATAAAATATTTCTTTTACTCCTCATATATGCTCTTGCTTCTTGCTCTTGTTATTTTTGTTTCTTGTTAATACTTTATCAACCATGCCATGGATGATGCAATGACTCTAACATTTTCCATGCATTCTAGTGCCAACAAAGGTCCAACTCCATCCATGTATACATGATTGTTTGTGGTTAAAACTCAAGATCACACAAAGTAAGCTTTGCTTGCCAATTTTTTTTTGTTGCAATCATAGCAAAAACATTATGACGTAGCATGAAATGACTATCTTTGTAAGTGGGATTAGCAATAATAATCATCTAAACTTAGGGGGTGGATATTGCAGATAAAGATGCAGATGTAGGGGTAGCTTTTGTGTTGGAATTTAAGGGAAATTGGCATAGTTTGAGAAATCTGTGATTAATTGGGAGATGTGCGATATATCACAATGCAACATTGAAGCATATATAAAGAGACATGAGTACCTAATCTATTGGGAGGATCAAAGCACTAATGATGCTGTATAGATCCAGGACCAAACTTGTTGAGTAGGAGATCAGTTCTACCTTTACTTCATTGTTCACCTAAGTTCACATTTTGAAGGATGGGAGAGTTGGTGTAGGAACACTTTATTTTAGTCCTTTTTCATTCCCATAGGAGGGTCAATTGGTAGGTTCAAAAAGTTGGAGAGATGTCTTTGATGCAAGCTACTACAAACAAAAAAAAAAAACATGAAGATGTTCCAAGTGCTTGGAGACATCTAACCAGATGAGGAGATGTTTTCAGCTCTATGTTTGGGACAAATATAGAAGCTAGGTTACCCGTTGGGCATAGATGAATAGAGGAAAAAAAATGAGAGAGTTGGAATAGAGAGATTATAGGAGAGGGTGTGCATCTCTGTGGTCAAGTGTATGTGATCTTGGCCATAACTCTTTGTATGTGCATATGATCTTATATTAGTGTGAGGAGAGGTCTAGATTGATTGAACCTTGCATTAAGGTCAATCATTGTATGATTACAGAGGCTCATGCTTTGCAATAGTGTTGAGTGTATGGGGATTAAATATGTTCCTAGTTGTGATTCTGAAGTAATTATAATTTTATCAATTTAATTAAAGATAGTTTTTCTAGCTTTTTTAGCAATTGAATTATCTTGCATTTTTTCTATTTCTAAATTCAATATGTTTGAAGGGTTAGCGCAAATTAGAGTAACTCTACTCAATATCACATTTGCCTCTTTGCAAGTAAGAATAAAGAGCTACTTTTTCTTTTCTTAATTTTAATATGATTTCTTTTATTGGTATTAGATATCAAATTAGGATTGATGAGGGCAAGATCACATCAAGTTGGTATCAAAGTGTTGAATTAAAAACAAATCACTCAAGTATAAGAATCCTCTAAATCATCATATAAGGAATTCACTCATCTTCAATTTCATTTTTCTTTGTAATTTTCATTAATGGTATCTTCCATACTCAATTAGGATTTGATTAAGCCTCTTTTGTTCCTTTTGAGTAATCAATTTTATTACGTAGTGGAAATTTTTGTTGTTTGAGATACCCATTAGCTTAATTAGCTAGGGTTTGTAAGAATTATAACAATTATATTTTGAATTTTCATATATCTTGTTGAATCTATTAGGGTACTCTAAATTTATTTGTCGGTACTCTTAATCTCTTTGAATTTCCATATGAGTATTTATATAATTTTTTCTTTTAGGTCTATTTAATCATGACACCTAAGAAGAAGTCAATCTAGGCCTAAGCCAAGGACATGAAAGACTTCAGGGACACTTTCAAGCTCATTGTGGACAAACTGGACAATCTTGAAGAGAAGAAAGATTAGCCTCCATCACAAAGGATATCTAGTATAATTTTTTCTTTTAGGTTTATTTGATCATGACACCTAAGAAGAAATCAATTTAGGCCTAAGCCAAGGGCATGAAAGACTTGAGGGATACTTTCAAGCTCATTGTGGACAAACTGGAAAATCGTGAAGAGAAGAAAGATTAGCCTCCATCACAAAGGGCATCTAGGTAAGATGTTAACTCAAGATTTTCTTCATCAAGGGCTTCAACCAGGCAACCATCCATGCTAGATCTTGAAGATGACATTTCTTTTTTAAGCATAAAGACTTTGGAGAAGATGATTAACATGAGGAAGACCCTCTTTCTCTAATTGTTGGGTCAAGACTTCATGGATCCAAAATTCCAAGAGGAAGGAGCAATGAATTTACTTCAAGACCTCAAAGGAACCTAATTAAGGAAATGAAGATTACTCTTACAAAGACTTTTAGGCATACCTCTAGAATGTCTCATGTAGAAGTATGAAGACCTTCAAGGAAATGGAGAGTACTGAAATTTTTCTTTCTTGGCTAAAGATCTTGACCAAATATTTATGTTAAAAACTATCAAAGGTGTCATATGCTAAAACCAAAGTTGAGGGTATGGCACAAATTTCATAGGACAAGGAAAGCCATGCTTACCTTATAAGTAATGGTGCTCCTATTAAAGATTGGTCTCTTATGCAATTCATGTGCAAGCAAAGATTTGAGAAAACCAATCATAGATAGGAAGTAATTTAAACATTAAAATATTGGAGGCAAGGTGACAAAAGTGTCAAAGAATTTTATATGGATTTATGTAAAGCTTTCCAACAAGCTAAAGGTCATTGGGATGAACATGAACAAGTATCCAATTTTCAGGGTAGATTGAAGAAGGAATACCGACAAGAGGTTACATTCTATAAGCCCCAAACATTGAATGAGGCTTCTAAGCTAGTTTTAATTTAATTGGCTCCTTTTCTTCCACTTTGAATATTCTTTGCAAAACTTGTATAACGTGTATGCAAAACGTGTTTGACCAAATCGTTGTCTACGGTAGTGTAATGCAAATTGAACATATAAAATACTTTCTGGTTATCCATCTCTATTTTCAAGCATGTATATTCAATCGGAGGAAGTCTCGTTTCCCGGAGCACAAGTAGAGATATTCTGGTTACCGTCAGATTTGAAAGGACCCACACACAAAGGAATCGTGTCGATGTGAAAATATCGGGTACTGCTTTTCAATTTTGTTGGACGGATGATCAAAATGAGTCATGGAATTAATCCGCGCAGTCGCTATCAAATCTGACCCGCAATTGGGTTACTGAGGTTGTCATTCAGCACCTCTATCATCAAGTCCAACCCGGGGATTCCCACGTTTCATTTGGAGCAGGATGATTCTACACATGCAAGTTTCAAGTGCAGATCCACTCGATGATAATTATTTGCGTATATACGTATCACTAATTGTTGCAGCGAGTTATGTCTCAAGTTTCAACAGAGAAACAGATGCCACAGAACGCAAGGGCGAAGCACGAAACAGCACTTTCAGTAATGGCGGACATTGCAGATAAAGATGCAGATGCAGGGGCAGCTTTTGTGTTGGAATCCAAGGGCAACTGGCAGCATGCAGGATTTCATCTCACAACATCAATTGTGGCTCCGGCTCTGCTCAGTCTGCCATGGGCGTTTGCCTTTCTTGGATGGTCTGGAGGTGTTGCGTGTCTCACTGTTTTTGCTGTGGTTACATTTTATGGATACAATCTTCTGTCACGGGTTTTGGAGTACTTTGCGTCGAAGGGCAGAAGGCACCTTAGATTCAGAGATCTGGCTGCTGATGTTTTGGGTGGGTATAATAGTCCTATGATTGTACCGGCCTTTTTTTAAGATGATATTATCGTGAATTTACTGGGAACCATAGTTTGAAATTATGGTAAAATGCTTCTTTTCATGTTGGACAGAAGTGGGGTGAAAAGAGCTTAGGCTTTCCCTGATCCTGTAATCTTGCAGGGCGTGATGGGCATTGAAGCTTCGAATGATTAGCCTTTATCTGGGACTTGTTTTTGTAACGCAGAGTTCTTGATTTCCTTTTTTTTTTTCTTAAATCATGGCTTGAGGCATGGTAAAGTTCGAGTTTTCTGCTCGGAAAGCACATGCATATGATCTCATGCTTTATTCGTGACTGGTTTTTGGGACGTAGATATCTTGAATGGTTGATTTCATGATTTTTTTCGTTAAATTGTGGTTTGAGGCAGGGTAAACTTTTACGCAAAAATGGATTTACTGCAATTTAAGGAAACTGAAACTGAACATTTAGTCTACCGAAACCTTCTTGCATCTGTAGGAAAAGTGAGATGGGATTTCATTTCCATGCCAAAGGCTCTTAGTAAGCTAACACCTCATTCGTGTTTCTGTTCTCGATTAGTAATATCATGGTGTCTCTGTGCAGTCTGCACTGTGTGTTGCCACATTATCTCTGCAAGGCTCATAGAATGCTGTTCAAATCTTTGAATTCAACTGTACCTAATGATTCCTTTCTAAGGTTCATAACTTTGCTTAAGGGATGTATTTGTCCAATTTTTTTTTCAAATGTCGGTTTTTTAGTTTTCTACATGTGTATAAATTGCAAACGTGTCGTAACTGTCCTCTGTCCAAACCCAAAAAATTGCGCGTGGACCGGAGTAATCGTGTATGATTAAATCACAAAATCCTGTTGGTCTTCTCTTCAATCTTCACCAGCTTCCGTCGCTTTTCCTTGAAGCAGATTATGAATGTTTTTTTCTCGCTTGCGTAAAACCTTAAACTAATGCTAATTCTTTTGTTTGAATTGAATTATTTGGACAGGACCCAAATGGGCAAAAGTTACAGTATTGCCGGCCCAATTTGTAGGATGTTTCGGAGCTGTTGTAGGCAACACACTCCTTGGTGGTCAGAGCTTCAAGGTGTGCTTACTTTCAAGTTTCAAACTAGCTGCTCAGCATTAAACTTAATCCCACGAACAATCATATCTGGTACAAGTCGGAATCCAAGTGGATGATGCTAAATCCTCAATTTGAATGACTTTTTTTTTTGTGGCAGTCTATTTATGTGATTTATCATCCACACGGCACCATAAAACTTTACCACTTCACAATGATATTTGGAGGGATCACGATGGTTATGTCACAAATGCCTTCCTTCCATTCTCTGCGACACATCAATGCCATTTCCCTGTTTCTAACTCTTTGTTACAGCTTTTTAACTTTTGCAGGGTGCATATACGCAGGTTAGTACAGGAACAGACAAATTTTCAATTAAAAATTTCTTTATCAAGTTTTCAAAGATAGTTTTAAATGAAAGATTTTATTTAGTCCATGAGAGACCACACAGTGGGTTCATTTGACTAGTTGTTTTACACCGCACTAAGAATTAAAGTGTCCCAAATACAGAGCATTTTGTTGAAACAGCCTGCAAGTTCCCTGTTCTCTAACAATATAAAGCTATCATCTTACTTCCTGGGATGGTGTGATCCAAGACAACTTTTAGCAATACCCACTTTTAAATGTAGTGGTATAGGACAGAATAAATGATGGGCACTGTTGTCAAAATCATTTCCTCGAGCACGAAGGAGATAGAAGTATATTTTACCTTCTGCTTCTTCAGTTCTCATAGCTTAGAAATTACATTTTGTCTCACGGTTTCTAGTTTCCCGTGGTTGAAGCCATGTAATTCCTTATTTGAACATCTATTATCTTTACGTAGCTAAATAGACCTCCGTCCCTGGCACCGTATCTACTTCCAAAAGCAAAATTTCTGATGTCACTTTAAATTCATAAATTCTTCTTAAAATGTTCTAATTTGTGCCACACAATTGGAAAGATAAACTATTAACACATCCATACAGAATATGAAATATGATTATCTGCATTGTTGTTCCAGAGCATACAGAGCACGCACGCTGATTCTTTCTTTAAATACCAAATGCTTTTTCCTACTGAAAGGGCTTCTGCCTCGAATGTGAAAATCGATTTGATATCATTAAAATGAATTGATAGGAGGCGATTCAAATCAACTAGTTGTACATTGTATTTTGTGGCTATCGATTGATGTAATTTCTCGTTCAAATGAATGGCAAAACACGAAGGATTTGTGCCATCAGGCATCAGTTATTGGTTCTTTCCCGATTTGTTCCGAGATCCATGGATGAGATCCGGAATTAACTCTTACAAACGCTAATAATCTAATATAAATTACAATAATGAAGGATAGTCATGAAGGTTCCTCCTCTCAGTGTACATTAAGATAAGAAAGAAGAACTAAGCTAGTGAAAATGAGATTCGCCGGGCCGGTCGGGGGAATCCCACTCGCTGCTGCCCTTGGTTATTAGTTTACAAAATTTTTAGGGGATTTCTTTCTAATGAGGAATATGGTAAGTATCTGCAGCAACTGACAGCAGAAATCTTTCCCATAAGTCAGTGACTTGAACGGGAAATTACTTAATACGACACAATCACTTGTAAGTCTTATTGCACCTTTTAACGTTTACTCCCTTCCCTGGGATGCGGAATCCTGTTTTCCATATTGTTTTCTTGTTTCTAAATGTCAGTTTACAATTTTATTTTCATCGATTTAAAATAAGATTTGCAGGCAGAGACGGAGCGAGCTATTCCATAGAAGGAAGCAATGCGGCCAAGATCTTCGGAGCATTCAATGCAATGGCTGTGATAGCAACCTCATATGGAAATGGCATCATTCCAGAAATTCAGGCAACTTTAGCTCCCCCTGTCACAGGCAAGATGTTCAAGGGTCTCTGCATCTGCTACTCAGTCATTATTGTTACGTTTTTCACAGTTTCCGTTGGTGGGTACTGGGCCTTCGGAAACTCTGCACAAGGCAACCTTTTGAGCAATTTTGCTCCTTCCGGACAGCCTGCTTTGGTGCCCAGATGGCTTCTTTTTGCATGCAATTTCTGCGTCTTGCTACAGTTATTCGCAGTGGTTCTGGTAAGCAATGATGTTGTTTTGAACTTTTTCAATGCGGTTCTTCTAATTTTTTTTTTAAAAAATACCATTTCATTGTATTTCCACCTCATTGTCAAAAAGATCATTACCTAAAGCTTGAACTCAACCTTTGGAACTTGAGACATTTATGTCTGATAGTATTTATTGACAATTCAACTCAAGCTTATTTTATTATCTTTATTTTGTTTACTGGGTATAGCAATTGTACAACTGAGTTGAAACTTTTTTCCATTGATTAGCATAGCTACTGTGAGTTTCCTAAGGTAGGGCAGTTTACCTGCTGTACAGCTTTGATAGGCAATTAGCTGATAGGCAATTGTGCTTTGATAAAACTAGGTAAAATTAAAATAATTTTTCCATGCTCAAGAAAAATTAGGATGAAGGATCACATTTCAATAAATTATATTATTAATTATAATTTGCTGGTTGCTTTCTTTTTAGCTTTTTGTTTGAAGCATTACATCAATGATGTTTTCAACTTTTTTCAAAAATAATCCTTTGTAATTTCCTGGACATAGTAAAGATTTTCAGTTTCCAGAATTAGTTTAGAGACTCAAGGTACCTCAAAACTTCATGAAAACAAAACAGAACCAAAAGTGTTGGTAAGTTTTACGATTTTATTATTCAAACAAAAAAGCTTTATGATTTTATCAAGTTATCTATTTTGAGCTTTCAAAATTCAATTTTAGTGAATGAGGACTGAAGTTTGCATTCTCGTTAAAGAAATTGTAAGTTAGGACATCAATCCCAACCACTACACCGAAATGATCCATTTCTTTCAAAAACAAAAACCAAGCCGTTGAGGTTAGTGACCGCAAAAACAAACATCATCATTCCCGCCAAGCAATGAACACATAAAAAGTCTTTGCCATGGTAACTACAATTTATAAATCAGTGATTTCATTTCCAGTAAGAATATACTGGACTAATGATTTATTACTTGCTTGCTAGGACATTCCGATCACTTTGTTTTGTAAGTGGTAATAGTTATTCTAAAGAAGTAAAGCTTTTGTTCATCTACTGACCTTTTCATGACTTACCATCAAGATGAACATTGAATCTCTAAATGATTATCCTTTACTTGACATTTTGATTTACATTAACACTATAAACCAGATTTTATTAAGAGTACCTGTGACATTCTGAGGTTAGGCTTTGGCTCATTCATGTAACTGTGTCCTTAGATCCTATTTGGTAGCATAAGAACCCGGATGAGAATTAAGGCTCCCAGTGATTATGATATTTTCTACAAATGCATCAGATACTAAAATCATAATTTTGAGGATCACCTGGGTGAATTATATCTTATGAATTTATGTATGAGCAGGTGTACTGTCAACCCATATTCGAGGTGATCGAGGGAAAATCAGCCAATGTCAAGTTGGGAAAATTTGCTGCCAGGAACATCATACCCAGACTACTTCTAAGGACACTGTTTGTGGCAATGGCAACATTGATTTCAGCGATGCTGCCATTCTTTGGAGACGTAAATGGTGTTATTGGGGCATTTGGATTCCTGCCTCTGGACTTCATCCTTCCTTCTGTTGTTTACAATCTAACTTTGAGACCCTCCAAACGTTCTTTGATATTTTGGATAAACTCTATATTAATTGTTGTATTTTCAGTGATGACGTTGCTAGCCGGCATAGCTACTATCCGACAAATTTACCTGGATGCCGATGCATACAAACTTTTTGCCAATGTTTAGCACGTTTACCATGCTCTGCTGAGAAATAATGATATGTTAATATAGCGTTCGGTTTGCACTGCATCATTTTACCTCACATGCAACTTTGAGAGTTTATCCAATCACAAATATAACATTATTCTGGATGCTCAGGGTAACTTTAGAGATCTGGATTTTAGAAAAGAAAGCAGGATCAGTTGCATACTTACATAGTAGATGTCGTAATTTTTAACATGAGAAATCATATGTTAATTTTTAAATATTTGGTAGAAGCCAATGTAAAATTTTGAAAGTGAGATTTAGCCTAGAGGATTAGTTTACACAAAGCAGATACACATACAAAGGTTAAAATTTGAAATAAGCTTAGTGTGATATCTTACTAGGTGACAGGTATCTTACTAGTTGAAAGAGGTGTTAACAATGCCTTAAGGCATGACTCAAATCAACAACCTTAGCTTTTTGTGTAAAACCTCTTGCTTGAGAAGACAATGAGCTAATGGCTTGACCATCTTGTCTAATAAAATAATGAGCTAACCAATTAAGCCATCTGTCACTAACCATCTTACAATATGAGTATCCCAAAGATCTATTTGAAACTTCAATCCATTAGGCCTATTTGAAAGAATGTAAATGGAACTTCAATCCATAAAAAGGCTACAAAATATTTATAAAGATTAAAAAAATCCACAAAAATAAAGCATACAAAATAAAAAATCATCATCATCATCATAGCCTTGTCATGATTACATGAGTTAATTTTCACTATTTATATCTATGAAGAGTTGGATCTTTATTTATTTGTAATTTTTTAGGATCATCTTCAAATTAATTTTCTCATGTCTTTTTTTTCTTCCTTTTGGAGGATTTCTTGCAATAGTGATGCAATAATCTTTTTTATAAGCTTGCTATTTGATCTTTTTTATAGAAATCCAAACCACGGAAGACACCATTCCTATAATGTATATGAAATAGAAGCTAGTTCAAGCCTTCCTCTAATGTTTGTAAAGTGTAGTTATCTCTTCGATTTATTGTTTATGCCTTTTTTATATTGCCCAACATTCAAAACTATATAAGATCGTAGAAAAGACTAAGGAAAGGCATGCCTTTATTTCATACAAATATAGCTTCTTGCTGAGGTAGTAAATGGGCCAATCAATCTTATCAGCTTTCCCTTGGATGAAGACTATTGTTGTAGTGGAATTGGTTGTGTGAAGGAAATATGGACCTCAAAAGTTTAGAGTCAATAAGATAAGAGGATTTTAAAAATAATCTTTGATTTCTTAAAAAGTGTCTATCTTTGATTTCTTGAAAAGTGTCTTTGCACTTTTGATCTCGTACATACTTGCCATCCTTTTGGAGTAATTAGAAAAAGGGGAAATATTTGTCAGTTAAGGAGGATATAAATTGGCTAATAAATTGAATTCACCTCTATAGAGCTTGAAGCTCCTTTAGTTTTTGAGAAGGCAACATCTTCGCTATAGCTTTGATTTTTCTTCTATTGATCTTAATGTCCTTTTTTGAAACTAGGAAGCCAAGAAGCTTTCCCAAAGGGACCCCAATACATAATTCTTAGTATTGAAACACAACTGGAATTTCCTTACCACTATAAAGAACTAAGTAAGATCTAAAGCATGATCTTCAATTAGCCTAGACTTAACAACGATATCATCCACATAGTGTTCAACTATCTTAAGGATAGAATCATGGAAGATGTAGTTCATGGCTCTTTGGTAGGTGACCCTAGCATTTCTTAGCCTGAAGAACATCATGACATAATAGAACATACCTAGAGTATCCATCCATGAAAGATCATGCTCTATTGTTTTATTGACCAGCACACCAATATTTACTAATGAAAAGTCATCCTTCATAGTGACATTATTCAGGTCTTTGAAGTTAATGCAAATTCTAATGGCCTCATCTTTTTTTATCATTATTACTATGTTAGATATCCACGAGGAGTAGTCCACGAGTTTGATGAAACTTGTAGTTAGAAGCCTCTATAGATCTTCTTTCACAGTGAGGACAATCTTCAGTTGCAACTTTATGACTTTCTACTTTACTAGCTTAGCTTTAGATTAAAGAATGATGTTGTGTATGACTATTGACTTTTAGATGCTAGACATGTCTTTGTAGGATCACCTTCATCTTTGTGGAGCATTGTTAGACTATCTTTATGATGTTGTTGGGTTGGTCTAGGTTGGGGGGAAATTCCTTCATGAGATGATATTGTTAGGAAGTGAGGGATGTCTTCCCAATCTCATTTAAAAACTATTTGTAGACTTATTTGTATGGACTTAGTTCTAAAGAACTTGCCCTTTGCTCATTCTCTGTGGTGCTTAAGCTTACAAACTTGATGCCCTCCATCTTTGGGTAGTTAATCATATCTTCATAAAAGTTGTGAATGACTTCCTATTCCTTCCATAAAATCTTCAACAATTAAAGAAGTGCTTAAAATATCTTGAGTTACCAATGTTGAGAATCCACATTGAGTGGAGGCTAAAGGTAATTTTTTGGGCAAATTACTTATATTTTTCATCCTTCTCCCTTCATGATCATGATCCTTCTAATATATCATAGTTGTTTTTCTCTTCTTTTTTTAAACTCGTAATGGAGAAAGAAGAAGACAATGTCCATGATCTAGATCTATCAAGGGTCATGTGTAGATTGGATGTGATTTGGCCATATGTTACATTGATAAGGGTGAAGGTGATTGATGATTATTTTAATGAAGTTGAGGCAACAAAGGATAAGGTAATTTTGGACATTTTACTATGAGCTAAAGGAAGTGACACTTGTTCTTTGCTTCTTTTGTTCAAGTTTGAGTAAGAGAGAATGTTTTCTCAGAGGATGGAAAGAGGAGCTTCTACTACAAAGTGTGAAGGTGAATTCAAGATTTGTGACATAGCATGGTAAGAATATTTTATTTTCTTCGTTAGTCATGCTTTCTTCCCCTTTTCTTCCTTTGCAACTTTTGTTGCATCTTGGAAGATTTTTTTTGCAATTTTTAGCTTTTACTACAATTCTGTTTTACTTTCAACCAACTAGGCTCTTGATAGTTTAAGTACTTTCTTATCTTCTACTTGACTATCATCTTTGATCATGGCAAAATTTGTTGCCTAGATTGGTTTAAGTTTTATCTATCTTCATGCTCTTAGATGATATTTTTCACTATCAAAGCTACTCCTCCTTTTAATTGTAGAGCTCTTTTTCCTTACTATGTGCTTGTTTTCTTCATGCATGTTTCATGGTAATGGCTCCATAGGTACCATCAATAGTTAGCTATCATCTATGTCTACCATTTCAGTTTTGTTTTGTACTCCATTGTTGACTCATCTTTTTTTTTTTCTAAAAAATCTTGAATGTAGGTCCATAGGCCACAATTCTATAGATGGAGTGTTGAATGATGGAAATCAAGAATTTAATGAAAATTATTTGTTTGGGTGGACAACCATCAATTAGGGTGAAGTGATTGAAATTTTAGACTATACTCCTACAAGATCTTCATGACAATTGTAGAAGCATAGGAACTCAACCAAAGATTCTTCTTTAACATTTGATGAATACTGTAGCTATGACTTGAAGGCCAATCCCACATCCTCATATTTGAAAGGTGAAAGAAAGAAAAGCCTCTGCAAGTCATTAAGGTCATTAAATATTATTTATTTAATAAATCTAAAATGTAAAAGAAATCAAGAAAAATATAATTTAAATATTTTATTATATTTAATTCACATCCCCACCCATGAATCCATCCCTAGTCTTTGTATATACTCATGCACCCAAATGTGTTTTGAATCATGAATCCTTGATTTCTTACTTCCAAGAATTGAATTCATTTAATGCATAGGTAATCGTGCATGTCCAAAGGTTAGTGGAGGGGAACACTGAGTGACTCTTTCATCTTCATTTGATCAGGCTATTGAAAATCATGAGAGTTCTTAGCATCACCATTAATCTAATAGAGATTAGACATCTCATTTGATATTCTAGTTCTAAGTAGGATTTCTTCTATAATAGCCTGATGCATACTGACTATGAATTTTCATTGTGTTTGCTATGCTACATCTTTGGCCTAAAAGAGAATGGTTTCATACACCTCAGTCTCATGCGTAATAGCCCACCTTCAAAAGATGAAGTGTTGGACTTTTGGAATGGGAGGACATTGGATGATCTAATATGTGTAAAGGATACACCTACAAAGAAGAAAGATGTACTCTTGTATTTCCTAGAGAGGATTATAGGATATAAGTTACAACTTGAAGAGTTGATTGCCTATTAGATCTTGCACAACCTTTATGATGTATTCCATGGAGATGCTTCCAATAATTAGCTTAATATCATATGTGACCAACTAGGTACATAGATCAAATATTCTTATAGGATAGATACTTATGAGTTTTGTTTTGGATGATATCTACAACATCTTTGCATGTTTGTTAGGTGGTTTAGTAAGTGTGATTCCTTCAATGCTCTACAACTCTTTGGTAAGAAGAGAATGTTATAATAGAAATATTGCCTAAACCTATCCAATGATGACCTTTCAAACAATGATGATGACTCAAAGCTATTGAAGGAGGCATCCTCTACCATTGAGTAAGTCTCTTGTTTCATGAATGAAGTTGGTCTCTTAAAGCCATCACTTCTTCTTGAAGCATCTAAGTAGAATTCCATGGATGTTGATAGTGAAGTTCTGATTCTCCTTGCTCTACAAGATGATAAACTAGTCATTTCCTTTAATGATGTATTGAAAGAGATTATGATCCATATTGGCATACCTCTTATGGATTCCCAAGTCCATAGTGCTTTTTTTGTCACTCTGCAAAGTGTCAAGGAGAAGGTTGAGCCACCATAGTCTAGTATGTATATGTTTTTAATCTTGGCAGTATGATTTTTGGTGCTTTTCCTCTTCTTCTTCTTCTTTTAACTTGGATCATTTCATTGTTGCAGACTTAAAATAAAGGATTTTCAAAATTCTAGAAATAATAGAAGATCTAAAAAAGGCTTCCTCTAAGATAGTTAATAAGTAATTTCATTTCTATATGATTTTAATCATTGCCTTTTCTCTAAGTTATTATCTCTTCTTCTTCTTCTTCTTTTAGGATACCAAGAGCTAGTGATTGGAGATGCGTCATTACCATTGCTCTCATCTATTTCAAAGACATTTGATTACCTTTGGTGAACCATTTGCCATGCCAAGGTAAAAAATCTTATTGAGATGTGGAGGATTGAGGGGATACTAAAAGCTTTAGATGGGCTTCATAGTGAATTAAGCCTATTTTTAAATGGCTTTTAGTCTATGAAATTATGATGGTAAGAGGTATCCCCATAGTTCACATCAATCGAGAAGAGATTTTGTTTCTTATCCTAGAACTTTCTTGTCTAGGCTATTGAATTATTATCTTTGACAAAACTAAAATTTATTAATAGTTTAAGTGACTACGATGAGATATTAAAGAGTTTCCTAGAGGATAATTAAGGCTTGATCAATGAGTGTGATTTCTTGGTTCATCACTAGGACTTTCACCTTGATGAGAGATTTTAGAAGGACTGAATGCTAGTGGAATGATGCAAGTATGTTGAGTAGTTAAGAGTGAGTGATCCTAGATAAGTAAGAAGATGATGAGTATTTGAGTGTGTTCTTCAAACATAACATATCTTTAATTAAGAAAATGTGGATAAAGGTTGACTTATATGAGCAATTCCTAGAAATGTATAGATGCTTTGGTTAGGACCTCTATCATTACACCATGATGAAATGTCAAGGGGACATAGTCTAACCTCTAGGTTTCCTTGTTTTTGTCTTTGGTTAATTTTTTCTTCTTCTTTTTTGTTATCATTAATTTTTTTTAAGGATAATAGGCTATACTTTGAGCCTATTTTGGAGGTGAAACTAAAAGAGCCAGAATGAAAGAGTTCCATAAAGACATCCTTGAAAGTTTCCTTAAATAGGATTAAAATTGTACATGAACTAAGATGTGTAAGATACACCATTTCTGAGATAGCTATAGTAGTGTCTAGCTTTCAGAAGTGATGAAGAATCTTTTGGTTAGCTATGTTAAAGGACATGTGTCAACGTAGCCTCATCAACACATCCTCATCAATGTATCCTCTAATATGTTAATGCATATCTATCAATGCCATTCCACTTGAAGCCTATATAACTATGAGCATCATCCACATTTATGACATCTTTGGTTATTCCAATAGTGAAGCTCTTGTAGTTTTCTTCTATGGGACCTAGACAGATTTTCCTATGAGTGCCTACAGTGTGGATTAAGTTAATTGTAGGGAGTTTTATTCAAGTGCATGATGTAACTGAATACTTCTACATACTAATAATAAAATCATGACTAATTCATTCCATTGCAACACTTGGACTAGCACTTAGTTTATTTTCAGCATTTTACCCTTAATCCACCTTACTTTCTACTACTTAGAAATTTATATTTTATTCCATAGCTACATGAGTATGACCACTTTGGGCATGATATATTAACATTTGGTAATCCCAGTAGTGGATACTTGGTAAGACAAGTAGTAGACACTTGATAATCCAACAATGTTAATATAGGTTTAGGATGGGTACAACAGTGAGAATAGATGCTTTATGCTTAGGATAACTTAGATTACTCTTAATTCCATAGGTTTTTGAAAATTAATATTTTAATCATTTTATTATTTCAATATCTTAATGATAAAAATGTAATAAACATGGAAATATCTTATGCCCCAATCATACTTAACCATACCAATTGAGCTAGCACAAGTAATGATTGGGAAGACAATTACTAGCAATGTAACTCTTAGTTATCTAGGATACTATTAGCCCAAAGTTCCACAGAATTCAACCGAATCATGTGTACATCCTTTTGATTTGTATGGATGGGCATAGGGAACACTCACCACTCATCATTGACATTGTTTCCAAGAAACCTGTTGTGCACTAATAGTTCTTAATAATTAAATCATATAAGGATCATTGTAGGAACATAATGAATCACCATTAATAATATTTTATTCAAGGTACACAACAAGAATAAGCTAAAAAATGTCTTCTTTTAGTAAGGCTGATTCCTCACTTATAGATGATTTTACAAAGCTTCATGAAAGAACAAGAAAGAACTCTGATGAAGTACCCCAGCAACTCAAGGTGGTCTACACCCATCCAAACCCATACTATTCAGGCTTCACTTTCATGCTTCATGCAATGGAGAAACCTAGAGGGAAATATTATGTTGTTACTTGATTGTGCCATTCCATCAATGTTATGGTAGCATTGAACAAGTTGGAGCTTGAAGCAGTAGCCCTAGAGTACCAAGTGATTGATCTTCTCTCTAGAGATTATCAACCTATGGAGGTCCAACTTCAAAAAGACAAACTGATGGAGGTCCATCATGAAACTTCAAAGGGTAAAAGGATTCAATCATACTTACATAATAGTCTAAAATGGAGGACATTAAATATCTATTAGGGAAATCTCAACACTAAGGTCCTCCTCCCTTCGCTGAAGATAACCTAACTTACCAATGATTATGTTTAACTTACCAAGGGAGAGCTAAACCTAGAATGAGGGGAACCTTAAGGCCAAGGTCTTCTAGTCAACAAGTAAGAGGAAAACCAATGAACCATAGAAGGAGAACAAGTTGGTACAACTCTCCTAGATCTTCATCCTTACCATCTTCCTCATTGTCTAGCTTTGACAAGGGAGAGCATGACCAAGATTGAAGGGGAAATGATTCAAGGAAGGAAAGATGGAGATGATAGAGATGGGAGAAGGAAATGTAGAAAAAAATAAGAAAAAGAGGAATATCATTAAGAAAGAAGGTGTAGTGGGCCACATCATAGGAGCCATGATCATGACAAGGGTCACAATGAATGAGACGACTATGATGAACCATTACATATGACAAGAAGCATGATCAACATCCATGAGGTAGTTCACATTCCCACCAAGCATCAAAGGAATAGCCAGATCAAAAAACTTCGTATGACAATATTCTTAAGTTTAAGGAAGGCTATAATGTTGATCCAAAACACCATTTGTAGGCCTTCCATGATGTTTGTGCCTCAAAGAACATTGAAAATAACTAGTAGAAGCTTAAGTTGTTCCCTAGTGATGAGTCATGTTTTGCAAAGTTGCAATATCGGGTATCTGATATTGGGGCCATGGTGTCGAGTATCCAATATTGGGGCACAACCTTCGATGTTGGGGATCTGATACCGCCCCTTCTGTGCTAGCCTATAAATACCATACTTGGGTGCATAGTTGGGATATACATAGATATAGACATAGGGAGATAGATTCATAGATTTTAATTAATTTCAAGTTTTGTTAGTCTTCAGTGCATCCTTGCAGGGTGATGTTAAGTGATTGTACGAAATCCTTATTTGAGTGTGATGTACTTAGACATGTTACATTTTTGGCAATAAAGATCGAGATTACTTCCATCATTGCAACATCCACTTAGCTTTATTATTGTTAATTACTTAAATGTTTACTATTTTCCTTAGTTAATGTTGTCATTTTCTATCATTAAGCGGAATGAGTATGACTAATTGTGAGCGTGTAAGTGTAACTACTTGGTAACCTAGTAGTGTTATCGTTTGGTATGCCCAGTAATGGTATGCTTGGTAACCCTAGCAATAGTTGCATGAATTCCAAGGCATAAAGGTTAGGAATGGATACTCATCACACATTGGCTAGTTAGACTTTAGTTTCCATTTTTAATTAGATTAAAAAATTAATTTCTTTATCATCATTAGGAGTAGCTTAGGGTTGAACGAGATAAAGAATCATATGCCTCACTTTGGACTAAACCATATGTGATCAAGCTACCACTAGTCTAAGTGGGAAGATAGCGAACTACAATCAAGGCATAATGATTTAGATGCACAACTAGTCCCATCCATGGAATTCGATCGGATTGTGCATGAATGCTTGTGATTCATATGGTTGGGTGTAGGGGTACCTCGCTACTCATCATTGGAATCATTACCAAGGATGATCCTAGTTATCTAGATTAGCTATGTTATACATGATCACTATAAAGGCATAACGATCTAGATGCACAACTAGTCCCATCCATAGAATTTGACTAGATCATGCGTGAATGCTTGTGATTCATATGGTTATGATGTGTCCATTTTTTTAAAACACCATTATAGCATGAAAGAGTCAATTTTTGTACTTATTTAAATTAGTCAATAATCCCATCCCTTCCCAATATTTTTTAAAGAACTTGTTACTAATTTTTGTTTAACTTGAGGATGAGTTTTCATTCAGTCATGGGGTTATGATGAGTCATGTTTTGTAGGGCCATGATATTGGGTATTTGATATCAGGGTTGCGATGTTGGGTATCTGACATAGCCTCTAATGTTGGGGATTTGATATTGCCCCTTTTGTGCTAGCTTATAAATATTACACTTGGGTGCACGATTGGGATATACATAGGGAGATAGATTCATAGATTTTGATTGATTTCAAGTTTTGTTAGTTTCAAGTGCATGCCTGCAGTGTTATGGTAAGTGATTATATGACATCCTTATTCAAGTGTGACATACTTGAACACGTTACATGTTCAACAATAAAAATTGAGATTACTTCCATCATTGCAACATCCACTTAGTTTTATTATTATTAATTGCTTAAATATTTACTATTTTTCTTAGTTAATGTTGTCATTCATTACTCTTTATTATTTTTTTCATTAAGCTGAATGAGTACAACTAATTGTGAGCACTTAAGTATAACTACTTGGTAACCTAGTAGTGTTATCGTATGGTACACCTAGTGATGGTACACTTGGTAACCCTAGAAGTAGTTGCATGAAGTCTAAGGCATGTATGGAAGGTTAGGAATGAATACTCATCACACATAGGCTAATTAGAATTTTCTTTCCATTGTTAATTAGATTAAATAATTAATTTCTTTATCATCATTAGGAGTAGCTTAAGGCCAAACAACATTAAGAATCACATGCCTCACTCTAGACTAAACCATACGTGATGAAGCTACCACTATTCTATGTGGGAAGACAACAAAATGTGATCAAGACATAACGATTTAGATGCACAACTAGTCCCATCCATGAAATTCAATCGAATCATGTGTGAATGCTAGTAATTTGTATGGTTGGGTGTAGGGGTACCTTGCTGCTCATCATTGTAGCATCCACATATCATGGGTGCTGCCACTGCCAAGGCAAAAATACCTTTACAAACAACTAGATCCATATGGGTATTATGTTTAGCAACCTCAATCTCCATGTGACTCTTCCAATCATGTTTTTCCTTTCCAACATCACTATTACCCTCCTGAATATTATTGAACTCATTCTCCACATTTAAGGAGGGATACCACTTTTTATCCTTATCCTTCTCCTATTCCTGGACTTGTTTTTCCATCCTCAACATAGCTACCACTTGCTCCATCTATGTAGGATGAACTTTTAGCCTAACTACAACAATGCAACGCTACCAAGGTTATCAATCTATAACCAATTCATCAATTGAGTGGTTTAGACACTAGATCATGGAAAAGAACTTTTTTCCAATTTGATAATCTACCTAAGCCCACATATACATGTGGTTGGCAAATCTGCTACTCCATATTTCTCTAGATCTAATTCCTTTGAGTCCCCTTCAAACCAAATACTACCCATAATCCATACTATTATGTTCAATCATGCCATATCTGATTGGAACTAGGCTGGTAACCTTCATAGAAAATTAATTGATCCTGAGAGTCCTCTTATCTATCTATAGATTACTAGGAATGAACCATGTAAATCTCTTCTTGATTTAGGTTCGAGTGTGAACTTGATTTCTCATGAGATGTATACTGCCTAGAACTTGTTGCCCCTTAAGAAGAGTAATATTCAATTGGAATTGATAGACTAGTTCATTATTGTTTGGTGAAGTGTTAATCAGTTGATGTGTCAACTGGGCTGCACATATGGGGCCCCGTATACATGGCCGCGCTGACGCAGCCTCGTCGACACATCTGTCCATGCATATATGTGGCCTTGTTTATGCAGCATCTATTCTAGCCTATAAATAAGTGTGCTTCCATCACACTTAGGTATCTTTTTGGCAGTTGTAGCGAAGCTCTTGTAGTTTGTTTCTACGAGAGTTAGAATATTTTCCAAGTGACCATAGTAGGTGTGAGAAAGGTGTCCAGCTCTTTATTCAAGCACTAATGTACCTAAGCCCATTGGTGTGACCGGCAATAAAGACAAGCTTCTCAAGCATTCCTTGTAGCAATTGGATTTAGTCATTTGAGCATTTAATAGTTTAATATTTCTATGTTTTAATAATTCCTTAAGATTTCATTGTTATCACTTCAATCGTCATCCCTCTTTTATATCTTGTAGAAAACCATAAGTACGAGCATCTCGAATGTAAACCCAACACTTGGCAACCTAGTGACGCTTAACGTCTAGTAGCCCAGTAGTGGTTAGGGGATGCTCAGGATATGCACAAAAGATGGGATCAGATGCTTATGCTAGGAAGAGTTAAGAGATAGGTTAGGATGCTTATAGATTACGCAATATTTAATTCCTTACAGTTCATTTCAAGAATTAGACTTAGGAAGATAAAGAGAAAAGCCATAAAAATCATTTGCCTCAATCTCACTTAACCATCACATTAGAACACCACAGGTGAGGTTGGGAAGACAACGATCGTTCTAACACAAGGTTTTGCTAGTTAGGGTTTGGTGTATGCAAAGTGCTTATAGTCTACGGAATTCGATCGAGTTGCATGTGAACACCCGTGATTCGCATGGTAGGATGTAGGGGGTACCTCACTGCTCATCATTGACACCATTTCTGGGGACTATTAGTCTTACATGCACCATCTAACCTCAGCAAAATTATCATTCACATCATTGGAATGAACCCAGGATAGTAACATCTATGCACACTAGGCGGTCTATGTAAAAAGTAAGGTACACCAATCAGTGGATTTTCTAACATCCAAAATGTCTTCTTCTCATAGGTGAGATGGATCCAACCCACTAGTTCCATAAGAATGTCGAGTGGTATACACACATCCAGATGAATATGTCCCTGACTTCACCTTTATCCTACATCAGGATGAGCATTTGTGCTGCTGGGACATGTAGGGAAACATCATATTACCACCTAACCGATTGGCTCCTGGAAGGCTATTTCACAATCTTGCCTGAGTAGGCATTCAAGACCATGGTGTGGAGTACGTCATGGAGGACCATGACTACTGGGACTATTGTCCAATTGAGGCACAATGTGTATGAGACCAGCAACAGGAAGAACGGTATGAACACATGAAGGGGAAATAGTTCAGTAACCCCTTATTCTTGCAAGGGTTGCAAGACGATGAGGAGCCTATCTTTCATGATTCTCATTTGACTGAACTTTCTTTGAGGCATCAGATCATTCAGTCCATCATTTAAAATAAGCAACCCAGTGATCAGGATCCCTAGGAAGATGGGGGATCATGCAGGAGAGGTCATGGCACAAGTAAAGATGAGTATGAAGATCGAGGTTGTCATTAGAGTAGAGGGGAAGATCGACATCGGGGCAGTGGTGATTCCTCTCCCTCTTCTCCATCCTCTTGCTCCACTCTACCTTCATCCAGTTCTGATTTTGATCAAAACCATGGTAGAAAGGATCGGGGTGATGGTGGTCACAAGGGTTGAAGGGAACGATGTGAGGGAGGGCGTGACCAATCACGTGAGTCTCACTATCATGAAAGGAGAGGTAGCTGAAATCATCATAGACATTGTGGCCTTCAGCAAGACTATGACTCGGATGAACCATTATTGTCTACTTGAAGTATGCTGAATATCACCGAGGTAGTTCAAATACCTAGTAGGTACTTGAAAGATAGCCAGATCAAGCACATTGACATGAACAACATCCCTAGATTTGAAGGGGGATATAATTGTGATCCACAGAATCACTTGCAAGCATTTTATGATGCTTTTGCCCTGCAAAACATCGATAATGATTGGAAAAAAATTAAGCTATTCCCTCGCACACTCGTCAAAGAAGTAGAAAGTTGGTTCTAGTCTTTGGAGCTGGAATCAATCAGCAGATGGAGTACGATGCTGGAGATCTTCAACAACAAGTATCAAACCTACTCCAGAGTGGCTAAACTGAGATGTCAAATCCAAGGATGGAAGCAAGGTGGTCATGAACCCTTGGATGTAGCCATGAGTAGATACTATTCATTGTTACATCGATGCCCTAGTCATGGATACTCTTAGTGGGCACAACTTTTCCATATCATTGATGGGCTCCACTTTGAAACTAGAAAGACCCTTGGCATGTACGTCCAAGGATGAATATAAGAACTAAGGGCCCATCAACTACAACACTTAATTAAGAAAGTGGCTAAGGAAGAGGGGGAACTTAGAAAGAAGGATAGTGTAGAGGAGTATAATCAGGATTCCTCCATCAGAAAGATGGAGGTCCGATTTTGTGAAGATGAGGAGGAATCACCACTGGATGTAGCGGTGAATCATAAAACCTTGCCCCTACAAAAATTTTCTTTTGAAATATTGGAAAAGGTTGACAAGATGTAGGACTCTTTGAATGAAAAATTTCAAAGTGTTCTATAAATTGTAGAGGAATCCAAAGAGCAAAGTAATGATCATGATCAGTGTAGGAGGAAGGAAGCTGAATGTGCCTACCATAAAGGTAAGGGCAAAGTTGCTGTAGCAGAATAGGTTGTAGACTATAATATAGAAGAAGATGATGAATGTAACATACGCTAATACAAACATCCTAAAGGGTGTTGTCTGATAGTGTCACATCTACAAGAGTCTAAGGTTTATGCGTTGAATCCTTGCTTAGCAAAGAGGCAAACACCCAAGAGGTTGCCTTACCCACAAGGTAATCCTAGGCAGTTCCACCAGCAGCAAGGATACTATCCAAGTGGAGCACCATCGCAACCTTATGAATATTTTTAGCAATGGAAGCACCCACAATCATGGGGGATGCCACTTGCAAGGCAGCAGTACCCTTACTGATAGTTAGATCCCTATGGGTACTATGTTTAGCAACCAGTCTCCCCGTTAGACTCTTCTAGTCACACGACCTTTCAAAATTATTACCACCCCCTAGAATACTTCCAAGCACAGTCTCCATCACCTAAGGGGGGAGAGCCCACATCTCTATTATCCTCCATCACCTTCTCCTGTCATCCCTACTCAGCAACATCCCACTCAACTACCACTTGCACCACCTATGCAGGGCGCAATACCATCACAACCATAACAACGTAACCCTATAAGGACTGTCAACTTACAATCGGCTCCTTAGCCGAGTGGGCTAGAAATGAAGCCATGGAAATGTCCCTTTTTTTGGCCTGACAACCCAAACATACCCTCACACACACTCGTGGTAGGTGCCTCCAAACCTCCAATCACCTTCACCGTTCCACCCTTCGAGCAACCTTCAATCCAAATGTCCTCCAATGTACAACTCGTTATGCTCACACACACTGTGATGGATTGGATAAAGGTAGGCCATATTCCTTGAAAATTGACTGATCTAGGAAGCCCCCTCATCTATCTTCAAGTGGCAAGAAATGAGTCATGTAAAGCTCTTCTGGATTCGGGGTTGGGAGTCAACTTTATTTCACATGACATGTACAAGACTTGGAACCTACCCCATTAAAGAAGAGCAACATTCAGCTCGAGTTGGCAAACCAATCCATTACTATTCCCTTGGGATTGGTAGAAGACATTGTGACCACCATTTATGGGTGGTCCTGTCCTACCGACTTCCTTGTCATTCGTCTTGAGAATTGTAAGGAAAAATTTCCAATCATAATGGGAAGAGCCTGGCTAAGCATGGTGGATGCAAGATTAGGACTTCGAGATCTTTCCCTTGAAATTTCAAAGGAAAATCCTTTTGGAAAGATCAAGAAGAAGCATGTTCCATGCATCGCGTACAGTGAATCTGGGTGCAACTGTGTGCAGTAGCTATGGTCCGCTAAGCGAACATCTATTCAAGCATGCAGTCGGTGTACCGATGAATCGCAGGTTCAACAATGCCTATACGCAACAACCATAAATCAAGAAGGAACCCAATGGCTGACCGTTGACCCTACTAGTAGAACTTTGTGCATGGAACCATCTGAGGGGCTTGTACATGCCTATGTTAAGAGCATGGATGAGTTGGAAAAGGTCCATCAACAAGTATCCACTGTTGATGATTATGATGATTGGGGAAAGTTGCAAATCCTTGAAAGTTTTAAATAAGAGCCCTTGGAACTCAAACCCTTACCTGCCCACTTAGAATATGCATTTATGCAAAATGAGAAACCAGTGATTATCAACGTTACCCTTGCTCTTGATCAAAAGAAGAAGTTACTAAAGGTGGTGAACAAATGGGATGTTGCTTTTACATGGTTGTATCTTGAATTAATAGGAGTTGATCTTAGGGTTTTCCAACATTGGATTTATATTGACCCCTCCATGAAGCCATGATGACAACCACAAAGGTAGTTGAACCCCAAATCGAAGTAGATCATAAAAAAGATGAAATTGAGTAATTGCTAAAAGTGGGGCTCGAAACACCACTAATTTCGGCCTAACACTTTGAAACAAGAACTACTCCAGCACTTTCGAGCATTCAGGAGGAAAAATTTGACTAAGACATGGAACTCATGCTGTCAAGCTAGCTTGCCCTCAGTGTGAGCAACTCCAAATGGCATCAGAATCAAGTTAAAGGTGGCTCAGTCTGAGGGTGTAAGGCATTCTCAAGGGTTACTGTTGTGCTTAGTTCAAAGTTTCAGTGTTCAGGGATTCAAATTTCAGGTCAAAAAGTGAAAAATTTCTCACTCATGCTGTGGTCATGCTGAGGTCACGCTGGCAGCGTGAGTACAATGTGAGTACTATTCATTAGCATGAGTACTATTCATCAATGTGAGTACTATTCATCAGCGTGAGTACTATTCATGCCTAGACAAAAGCACGCTAAACACATGCTGAGAACATGCCAAGAAAAAATCAATTCACGCTGGGAGTCCTGGTGAAACAGAGATGCCTCAAATAGCCACAAAACCACTCAAATCAACATCCTACAGTAGTCAATCCATGGATTAAGCAAGCTGGAGCCAAATTCTCTTGTTGTACACTATCATTTTTCTAAATTTTCACCATTTGTTAACCTTGAGCTAACACACACTGTAAGATACAATGCACCTAGTCAAGAATGTAGCTTGCCCACACATGTCCAACTCACATACAACTGTCCGTCAGACATGTGTCACATGATCCGTTTTTGTCTCATCTCTCAACAGTTGATTCCATCCATGAATTCTGTGCCCGAACCTGGCCAAACCCTATAAATACCCTATCAATTCACATAAATGGGGTTGGAAATTTTGGAGATTGATGGCTTAGGAAACTCAGACCAGCAATCCTTGGGTGCTCAAGCACACTAGACTCCTAGCATCCAAACACTTCTGAAACACATCACATCACCCCAGGGCTTGGCGCTTGACCTACCATCCACACATGTAGCTACGCTTTGACTGGTGCACATCTTTTCTAAGTAATAAAATACAGTTCATTTTTCCAACCGTTATATTGTTTACTTTGTTTTACATTCAGTTTACGTTTTGTCTGCAATACTGTTCTGTGTACGATCTATTTGCATTTTGTATGTCACTGTTTATGTTTTAAAACCTTAGTTATGATAACCCCAACGCAAGTTGTAGTTTAGGCTCAGGGAAGTCTTTGGTTGATTTGCGTGCGAACCATCCAAGGCACTATGCCTTCGTTTTCTTTTCCTGCTTGCCCTTGGGCGAAGACAAGGTCATCTGTGTCTGCCCAACGTTTTTTTTGTGTTTGTTTTCCCTTCCGGCCTTACATTGACGATTTAGGTCAATACAGTAAATTGGCGCTAGAAGGAGGACTGAACTTTTTTTCCTTTTAATCAAAACGTTGATCATGTTACCTATTCAAACGTTGCCCAAACCAAGTGCTAAAACTAACGCTCACAACTTGCACATGTTGACAGCTTGTGCACACTGCAAGCTACTCACGCTGCATGCTAGGTTCTAACTCACGCTCACGCTGTGTACACATGTTGCCATACTCATGCTCACGTTGCTACAATACTCACACTGCTACAATTTTTTGCGGATGCTACAGTGCTCACACCGGGTTCTAACTCACGCTCATGTTGTGTACACACGCTGCCATACTCACGCTCATGCTGCTACAGTACTCATGTTGTTACAGTGTTTTGCAGTTGCTAGAGTAATCACGTTGCTACAATACTCATGAGACTACAGTGCCGCTACAGTATTACCACAGTACCGCTATAGTTTTTTTTCAACAAAAACACACAAAACGCATCCGTTTTAAAGCTGAATTCACCACAATTTGCACCTAACTTCAAGGCAATCTAAGTACTAACTACCAACAACATGGATTAGCTTGTCCAATACGTGCAATATACACAATGATTCTGAGATGACTTCCTCTTACCCGATCACCATCCAAGTACGAGTATGAGTTCGTGGCCTTGCCCGAACCCAACAGCCCTTGGGGCCTTGCCTCCTCACAATAATCACAACACTTGGAGCACACGCCCAAGGTATTCGCTTCACAGTCTACACACATTGGGCCCCACCCCCAAACAATCCAAACACCTTGTACATATGATGAGGCCCATCCCCAAGCAACACAAGTAGCTTATGCTTATGCTGGGGCCATGCCCCAACCTCCCCAACCTCAACCGAACATTTACGCATGCGCCACATGTGCCATGCCTATTTCACCAATGCCTTAGGCACTTGCTCATCATTCGTATAGGATGACATTAAACTATCCATGACCCAGTACAGTCTTAAACTACCAACACACATCCGGTATGTTCTTAAATTACCAACAACCATCTGCCATGACATTAAACCCACAACCAGTGATCCAACCCTTCACCGCACAACCTACGCGAGTCCAGTTAGCACAACCGGCTGTTGAATCTATGAGTTGGAAACAAGTCTCCCAATTCATCCAGACTTTAATGGAGGAAATCAACTAGCTTAAGGCTGCCTCCTCAGACACACCCAAGGTGGTGGACTTTTACTGTGATGATCCAATCTATCCTATGGTCCCACCCCTTACACTACCCGCGGGCTATTCATTGCCACATCTGATAAAATACAACGGTCATAGTGACCCTAATGCACATATCATTACATTCTGCACAGAAGCCATCATGTTGCACTCCTGGCCACATGCCATTATATGCCTCTTTCCCCTGTCACTCACTAGCAAAGCTCTAGACTGGTACCATGCCCTACCCTGAGCTTTCATCGCATCCCTCGAGGACCTCATACACCAGTTTATGACATGCTTCAGATACAACATCAGACCTGAAGTGACAATCAACAAGCTCCTCCACATTAGACAAAGACCCCTGGAGCCCATACTACCCTTCCTCCAACGATGGAGTGCCACAACCAATGAAATGCATTAGCCGATCGCAGAGACACATCTCTTGGCAATCCTCAAGGGTGTAGTCAATGACTTCATCAAGTCCAAACTTCTCTACTAGGTCCCAAAGTCTCTTACCCAGTCCTTTGACCAAGCAAGGGGCATCAAAGAGGTAGCAAGAGCAAGCAATGACCCATCCTACTTAGCATATAGGAGCCAACACAAAAAACAACAACATGCACAACAACACAAACAACGACATGCACAACAACAAATGTAATAGCTGCAACCAACACAAACAACACAAACAGCGTAGGATACACATGCAATATCAAATGCAATAATCATAACAATCACCATGCCAACACATGAAACCAACAGGCCCATGGCCTGAACACCCCAAGCCGCCAGCTCTAGCTTTGGCGTCGCCACACAAGCCGCTCCTAGACTTGAGCACACCCAACGCAAACACATACCCTTACTGGGAAAACCTTCCCAATTGCTAGAAAAGCTCCTCAACGTTGGTTTGGTCAAATGCAAACACATGTTAGATGATGCCTACATACACAACCAGAAACACTGTGAATTGGCAAGTCATCCCACTACAACATACAATGCATGTGTTCCACAACATTTTAACTTAAGTGCATACTACCACTACCACCAAATGCCTGGACATGACACAGACACTTTTCAAACTTTGCAAAATGATTTGCAAAGAATGGCAAAGAAAGGATTTCTCAATGCAGTGCAACCTAGCAGTCCCGTACCTTCAATGATTTCCTGAAGCAAGAGACCCTTCATCATAAGGACAACATCTAACAACCTGTTTGGTATGATGTTAAATTGCCAGCCACCATCCGTCATGATGTTATACACACAAGCCGCTCCGGTGACACCCACACCAAGTCCAAGTTCCAGCAACTTGGCCACATACAAGTAGTGGCAACCCAAGTCACCAACACCTAAACCACAAACCAGCCCTAGCTCTACCCTAGGCCCACTAAACAACAACCCTTATGCATTGCCCCTCCACAAAAGCTCTACATTATGGCTCACACAATAGAGGAGGCTCCCACCACAACAAACATAAATGACAACCTCGTAGATGTACTATCTCAAGTACACAATGTATTAAAACATAAGAATGCAATGCCTACCTTGGTCAACCTCATCTTAACGTCACCAGAGCATCGCCAAGCACTAGCACACATGCTTGCTTCCATCCTTGCTACAAAAAACATGTCTCCAACTGAAGATGTCATTTGCGTAGCCATTACATCCCATGTACCACAAGACACAAATACAACGATTCTAACCTTCCACAACAATGATTTCAAGATTGATCCCAAATGAGGGGAGGTAACACATGCACTGTTGAACACTAGTGTAAGAATCAGAAAATACACAGTACGTAGAATACACATCGATGATGGTGCGGCAGAAAACATTGTCTCACACTCCATCGTTGAATGACTAGGCCTAACACACAACATTCAATCGACCAAAATTGAGTCTCTAAACTCCTTCGATGGAGCACACGTAGCCATTAAAGGCACAATCCACTTCACCTTGATGATAGGGGACCAACACCCCACGTTTGCAAACTTTACAGTCGTCGACAAGATGCCAGACTACAACATGATTTTAGGTAGGCCTTGGCTAGCCCAACTAAGGGCCATCTCCTCTCCCATCCACCAAGAAATCCACCTTCCATACGAAGGTGGTCAAGCTATCATCCATGGTGATAACGTTTCCTCCTCGACTATCCACAACATAGAGTTGGCGCAAGTTTTGGAAGAAGAGTTTCTTGGAGGTACAACTATAACAACCAATGCAGCGGCTAAGGCTACCACACTAGACCGAGTGGTTGAAGCCAATAGCTTCCCAAAGGATCCTAAGCCTTGCACACTCCCTAATCCATGCCTAGTTAGGAATCAACTACATGAGCGAGACTTTCCCTTGGCCAAAAATGCGGGTGCTTGCCTACCCTTTGCCTCCACTTGCCATGCATTTTGACTTTTGTTTACATTGCACTAGCCTAGGAGTTTACATTTTGCTCGCTCACTTAGATCATGCATTTTTCTTTATTTACACATTTGTCAACTTAGTTTACACATTGCATTTATAAAACATAAAACTACAAAAACACATGGCCCAAAAAGGCTTTAAACTAGCCTATGGCCCGGAACGGCCTAAAACTATCACTTTTTGCATTACTTTTCTTTTATTCATACATTTTAACTCTATTTATGATAGGTGTTGCTTGATGTTGTTTTCATTCTAGTTGATTTTTGCAGGATCTTGCAGACACACAACATGACCATGCATGTAGCATCACACCTTACACAAGTAAGGTAAGCATAGATAGTCCACTATGACTATAAACTAGCACAGACAGTCCTGACATCATAACTTAAAACTGATATCACAAAATAGTCCTGGCATCATGACTTAAAACTAATACCATAGAATAGTCCTGGCATCACGGCTTAAAATTGATCCCACAGAACGATCCTGACATCATGACTTAAAATATGATACCACAAAACAGTCCTGGCATCATGACTTAAAATTGATACCACAAAAAAGTCTTGGCATCATGACTTAAAATTGATACCACAGAACGGTCCTGACATCATGACTTAAAATTGATACCACAGAACAATCCTGGCATCATGATTTAAAACTAATACCACAGAATAGTCCTGGCATCATGACTTAAAACTAATACCACACAGCAATCCTGGCATCATGACTTAAAATTGATACCACTGTACAGTCCTGGCATCATGATTAAAATTGATACCATAGAATAGTCCTGGCATCATAACTTAAAATTGATACCATAGAATGGTCTTGGGGCTATGACTTGAAATTGGCACCAAAAAAATGTCCTGGAGTCATGACAATAAAATGACACCATAGAGCTCTGTCCGGTACGATGTTAAACTTCCATATCTGTCCACCATGACATGAAACTAGCACCTAAAGTCCACTAAGACTATAAACTAGTTTGCCTCTTCACAGTCTGCTACGATTATAAACTAGCACTGTACCATTTGCTACGACACTAAACTGGCACTGTCCAAAGGGTTATGATGTGAAACTAACCCGTAATAGTTCACTAAGACTATAAATTGATGAAATCATCGATGATCAGGAAAAAACTTGAAAAGATGTATTGCTGCAATTGGCTATTCATATTCCAAAAAGAAGAAGAAAACTTGCTACATAATTTATCTCATGGACCCTAATGAGGCTGGTGCTGTTCATGATTCTGTCTACTTTGAAAATTGCACGCAGTGGCTCCATCTCCTTGTTTAAAGTGCTTAGTTAACTAATTCATTTTTTTTTCTTGTCTTCTTGGAGTTGTGTTTGTAGGATGACACGCTTGAGGCATTCGTGCACAGATGCACTACATCATGATGACAAGGTATCACATTCTTCCTGATACACATAACTGGGTTAATCAATCCATTCATAAGTACATTCCTGACTCCTGATTCATTCCCTATTTCCCCATCATGCCCTGTTATCCTATTTGATTACTTCCCCTAGATACATTGTATCCTACTCACCTAAAAGCTCTTGATACACTGTTGCACACTATTACTCTTTAAGCAGATACAACGCAAAACACAGCATATGATGCATGACACAAACTACGAGCGCTCGAATACAAGCACAACACTAAAAGTAAGCTCTTTCAAAAACACCAAAAAAAAAAAAAGAAACAAAAATAAAAGAAAAGAAGCAACAAACAAAAAGAAAAAAGAAAAAAAGGTCAAAGAGAAAAATGCATGGAAAAGGTCTTCATGACCCCGTTAATGTCATAGACCAAGGACTATTGGCTATTCTCATACAAGCCCCAGGCAAGAAGGCAATTGTCTTGGAAAATAGTTACACTAGTGTCTCAAAAGATCATGTTGCATATCATTGCGTGGCTTTGGCTGTTTACAACAGGCTCCTGTCAACACTCTACAAGAGTCCCGTTTCTCCAAAGAATGCACTTTCTATGTCTTGGTTCCAAATCTGCTGAAAATCGGCTATTGACAAGGACCAAAGATATGTCTTGTTCACATGAGAGCAGTCCTATCTCACAATTCCAACAACAATCATAACCCTTAATTGACTCTTGATTTCCCCAGTTTCAACCAATCCCCCTGCATCTTGATACTGCACTTCCTCAACCCCATGTACTTTCAAACATGGTGCAATGACGTCCAGCCAAGGGCTGATAGTTAATGCTTGGTACTTGGCTGTTCATAGTGTTTTGCACTTCTTTGTCGATGCCTCTTGAGTGGATTCCTCCAGACGTCAACAAAGAGGGGCCAATGAAACACCACTAATTTCGGCCTAGCACTTTGAAATAAGAACAACCCAGAGCCCTTTTGGCTTTTGAGAAGCAAAATTTGACTAAGGCATGACACTCATGCTGGCCTGTCCTAGGCACTCATGCTGTGGTCGTGCTAAGGTCACACTGGCAGTGTGAGTGCAGCGTGAGCAACTATGGGAGCCTTGAAATTGAGTTGAAATGGTTTGATTTCAAAGGTGCAAGCCATCCTCAAGGGCCATGGATGTCAACTCCAAGCTTCAGCATTCATGGATTCAAATTTCAGCATTAAAAGGTGAAAATTTCCTCACTCACGCTGTCCCTCACGCTAAGGTCATGCTGCTAGCGTGAGTGCAACGTGAGCAACTTTCAAAGCCCAAAATTAAGTCGAAACGATCTAATTTCCAACGTGCAAGTCATCTTCAGGGTTCATCATCGACAAGATTCAAGTCCTAGCCTCTATCAGGTTCAAAATTATAGGTTTCTACAGCTCACGCTGTGGTCACGTTGCACTCACACTAGCAACATGAGTCCAGCGTGAGCTGCCAAAAGTGGTACAAAATAGGGTATATCAAGCTCAATTTTTGATTTTCAGATCATTCCTAAGGTCAGCCACACAGTTAGATAGTAGTTGCACTCAAGAACGAGGCTTCAAAAATCAAAATTTGGTGGAAAATGCGTCATTATGACTCACTCATGCTAAGGTCACGCTGGTAGCGTGAGTGCAGTGTGAGTGTAGCATGAGTGCAGCATGAGCATGCTGAGAACACGCCAAGGAAAAATCAACTCATGCTGGAAGTCCTGGACACCTCAAACAGCCACAAAGCCACTCAAATCGACATCTTGCAGTAGTCAATCCATGGATCAAGTGAGCCGGAGTCAAATTCTCTTGTTGTACACTATCATTTTTGTAAATTTTTACCATTTGTTAGCCTTGAGCTAACACACACTGTAAGATACAATGCACCTAGTCAGGAACATAGCTTGCCCACACATGTCCAACTCACACACAGCTGTCCATCAGACACGTGTCACCTGATCCATTTTCCTCTCAATTCTCAGCTGTTGATTCCATCCATGAATTCAGCAACCAAGCCCAGCCAAACCCTATCAATTCACATAAACGAGGTTGAAAATTTTGAAGGTTGACGGCTTAGGAAATACTAGCTACCAACTTTTGGATGCTCGGACACACCTGACTCCTAGCATCCAAGCACTTCTGAAACACATCACATCACCTTGGGGCTTAGCGCTTGACTTGCCATCCGCACATGCAGCTACACTTTGACCAGTGCACGTCTTTTCTAAGCAATACAATACAGTTAATTTTTCCAGCCATTATATCATTTGCTCTGTTTTACGTTCAATTTACATTTTTTTCACAATACGAGTTCTGCATGCGTTTCTGTTTACATTTCGTGTGCAGTGTTTATGTTTTAAAACCTCAGTTACGATAACCCCAGCGCAAATCATAGTTTATGCTCGGGGAAGTCCTTGGTTGATTTGCGTGCAGACCATCCAAGGGACTCTACCTTTGTTTTCTTTACTAGCTTGCCCTAATGCGAAGGTAGGGTTAACTGTATCTACCTAACGATCTTTCGGTGTCTGTTTTCCCTTCCAGCCTTACACCAACGATTTAGGTCAGTACAGGGTTCATCTACTCTATTACTGATATCGAATGGGTTAGCCCACTCATTATTGTGCTAAAGAAGGGTGGAAAATGGAGGGTCTGTATAGATTTTCGATTGCTCAACATGGCTACCTTCAAGGATCACTTCCCACTCCCATTTTTGGACTAGGTGTTGGATACCATCGTAGAGCATTGTTATTATAGCTTTCTGGATGGTTCTAGTGGGTATAATCAAATCCAAGTTGCACTAGAAGACCAAGCCAAGACCACATTTACAAGTCCCTAGGGAACTTTCGCATACAAAAAGATGCCCTTCGGCCTGTGTAATGCGCGTGCCACTTTCCAACGTCTTGTCCTCAGCATCTTCTAGTAGAAAATTGGCAATGGGGTAGAAGTCTTCATGGATGACTTCTCCACCTATGGAGCCACGTTTGAACAAGCCTTGGACCACCTTGAGTAAGTTCTAAAAAGATGTATAGAAACTAATCTATAGCTTAACTGGAAAAAGAGCCACTTAATGGTCTAAGAGGGCACTGTTCTAGGGCACCATATTTCACAAGCAAGGATTAGCGTGGATCCTAAAAAAATCAGAGTCATCCAAGGAATCACCAGACAACCAAGCACTATAAAAGATGTTCAGTTATTCAATGGCCACATTGGTTACCATCGGCGCTTCATTGAAAATTTCTCAAAGATCGTCAAGTCGTTGGTGGAACTTACTAAGAAAGATGCTTCGTTCATCTGGACTAGGGAATGTGAATTTGCATTCCAAATTCTTAAACAGAAACTCATAGAAATTTCTATTCTACGAGCATCTGATTGGTCCAGGCCCTTCCACATCATGACAGATGCATCCAACTATGCGTTAGGAGCCATGATTACACAGTGGATCAACCAAAAACTCCCATACTATATCCACTATGCAAGTCGCAGCATTGTGGGTGCTTAGCTTAACTACATCACAACTGAAAAAGAGTTAATGGCAGTGGTGTTCACCTTGGAAAAATTCTGACACTATGTTCTTGGGTACAAGTTTTTTGTGCATGCTGACCATAGTGCCATCTAGTTCCTACTGAAAAAACCAACAGTGAGCCCTCGGATCATACGGTGGCTGGTGATTCTTCAAGAATTTGACCTTACTATGGTAGATCGGAAGGGAACCAAGAATGTGGTTTCTGAATAATTTTCTTGGTTACAATGGAAGAACGTAGAAGAGGAAGAGCCACTCTTCGACCAATTTCCAGATGAACTCCTCTTCGCGGGAGCGATTGATACGCAGATGCCCAAAGAATCATCTTGGTTCAGCCACATCCTCACCTATCTCACAACCCATAAATTGCCAAAGGAGTGGGACCATCCTCAAAAATAGCAGTTTCTCCATAAGGCCAAGCACTTCATGGAAATCAATGGCCACCTTTATAAGGTGTGTGCAGATGGCCTGGTTCAATGGTGCATCCCTAATGATGATACATTGCGCATCCTCCAAGATGCTCATGAGGGCCCTTGTGGGGGCCACTATGCTGGACGACACATGACCATTAAGATCCAGCTTGTAGGATATTACTGGCCTACATTCTTTAGGGATGCACAATAGTTTACCCACTCATGTGAACGATGTCAGAGAGATGGTGAGATGTCTGCACAAATGGAGGGACCTTAACATTGGATCCAACCACTGGATCCCTTTGACATTTGGGGCATTGGCTTCATGGGTCCCATCACACCCATGTCCAACGGGAAGGCATACATCATCGTTGTTGTTGAGTATTGCACAAAGTGGGTAGAGGCGGTAGCCGTCATCGATTTTTCCTCAAATATTGCCACACAATTTGCCCAATAGCAAATTGTAAATAGGTTTGGAGTACCATGTGCACTCATCTCAAATAATGGAACATATTTCATGGGCATCACTTTTCATAAACTCATGCAACACTTGGGGGTTACCCATAAATTTACAACACCTTATCACCCCTAATCCAATAGGCAGGCCAAGGTCACCAATAGGGAGATCACCAAAATCCTCACTCGAATAATCAGTAAATATAGGAGGGACTAGAGCACCAAACTTAATGATGCCCTTTAGGCCTATCGCTCCACCTGGAAACTTCCTATAGGTTACTCCACTTACGAGTTAGTGTAGGGTAAGCTACTAAAACTTCTAATCCAAGTAGAACTTCAGATACTATCTATAGCCACTGACTTGGGCCTTGACTTGCCACTAGCACAACACGAATGACTTATCAACTTAAGTGTGCTAGATGAGAATCGATTAGTGGCCTGTCATCAAATGAGATACACAAGGCCTATAATAAAAAAACGTCATGATCTTAGGATTTAGAAGGTAACATTTAGATGTGGAGATAAGGTACTCTACTGGAACCCCAGTTATGTACCACAACGTACCAAGTTTCAAACACTGTGGGAGGGACCCTACATTGTCTCTGAAACCTTCCCATCTGGGGCCTTACTCATACACAAACCTTTCTATGAACTCCATCAAAGTAGTGCTACCACCTTACTATCATAGGGATAGCCTCGTTCCATTTTTCAAGTGTTCTCCTTCCAGCCTAGTTGTGGGGGAGACCGTTCGCCATGCTGATCCACCCTACTAAGCTCCTCACCATTTTTGGAACTTTTTTGTTTTTCAACATCGTTTGTATGTTTGCCAATTCTTACTCAATTTTTCTTTCTTTAATTACTTTTCTATTTCTTTGTTTGCTTATTTATGTGTGTGTGTGTGTGTGTGTGTTTAATTTCCAGTTGGTTACTAATAAATCATCTTATTGTCATCATATGTGTGGTGTGGTTGGTTTTCATTGCAATGGGTTACGTGAAATGATCCACCTATTCTATCTCATTCCTACCCTCACATTGTTGTTCTTGGAGATTGCAAAAAGGTTTTTTGAAAGCCAATGTGGAAGGTGGGCTCTACCCTTTCCCTACTTAATCAGCAAATTATGCAAACGGGCAGGAATAACACGATATGCCAACAATACACTTTGGCACGGTTCAATTACCTCATGGTAGAAGATGATGAAAGATAAGACTCCGGCAACCACACGAATCAAGGAAGAGTAGCAACCACCTCCACCACCTACGCAAATAGTGAGGTCAATTTTGCAAACAATCATAGAACATATACGTGAGATTTGACAATCGCTCTTAAGCCATTCAGTCTATCACCCTACGATGAGCCATCTGGAGCAAGTGGCTCGATCATTGAGTCTGCTAGAAGGAGTAGGGCCGATGTTCTCTATCTCCCAGATACAAGTACCAACAAGAACTGATCCTAGTATTTGAGAAGTAGTAGTCTCCACCCAACAGTTATTTCCTAAAATTTTAGGAAATGTCGTTACTTTTTCGGTACACTTGGAGGATGGAGAGGGGGTGATAATCCTGGTGATGCAGTACCAGGGACAAGAAATTATAGCTAAAGTGGCTACTGATAGGATTGTTATGGCCCTTAATGTGCTAGTGGCACTTGTACTGAATGTACATGAACTTGAAGATGTATAGGCATTCGTAGGAACCTCACGTAGTAGGATCAATGCAGCCCAACGTGAAGAACTGTTGTACTGATTGGTGGGAACTAGGCAACTACTTCTAGATGTCTTTGGTCTTTCGGATAACATCACTGCAAACCAGTCAGAGCTTCTCTCAGCAAGGGGTAAGATCCTCATCTTGGAGGGGCAACTCGAAGTAGCTCAAGAAAGTTGTCAATTCTTGGTGATGGAAGTTGTCCAATTAAGGGCCCAACTTGTTGATCCAGCTCTCCTCAACCGTGAACTCACCAGAGATGAAGCTTTCCAACAACTTCAATCTGAACTCTAGATAGTTGAGGATGAGCAAGAGTCAATGATATTTGATAAGTCCTTGACAGATGCTCATACATATCATCTAAACAAGGACTTGGTGGAGGTTCTCTAGGAGAATGTTAGGTTGATCATGGAAGTTCATCGCATGCGTAATGTTGGTGCTGAAAATCAGCACATGAAAAACTTTATCCACCAATAGCAAGAGGAACTAGCTAGGGTAAACACTGATGTGAGGAGGTTGGCTACCGAAAATCAAAATTTGTCTATGGAGGAGGTTCGAGCCTTGCAAAAAAAATTAGCCATTGAAATCACCGCTTGGAAAAATGAAGCCCTCAAGTTTGAAAAAGTTAAAAATCATTACATGGACCAAGTGGGATTATAGAAGGAAGTGAATGAAAAGTAGATTCAAGTCACAAAAACCAAATTGAACCAAGTTCTCCAGCAACTCTGAGAAGGAGGTGAGGTGTGGCAACCCATCTTTGATGGATTGAATGCCTATAACTAGGCTAAGATCTACCTCAAGGAACTATAGGTTGGAGAAATGACAAAGTACATCGAATTGGCCAACGTTCTTTATGTAAACTTGGCTATGCTAACAGTCGGAAGGCCATGGTCTAACCTAGAAAAATAAGTGGCCACCTTGTATTCTTTATACAAGGTCGAGTTCCAAGTGCATAAAGAGATAAAACAAAACTTGGAAACAACAAATGTAGAACTCGAGGTTCTCTGCACGTGTTTTGAAGGGCAATGTGCGGTCGCTGAGAACTTGGCCTAACGAATGAATGCCTACCAGTAGTTGCAGACATCAATCCAAGCATTCAACATCAAATGAAAATAATTCACAGCCTGGTTTGTCTACCTAAAAGCACGCTTCCCTGCACTTCCATGCCCTTGGGTGGTTCCAGTCCCGGTACACATTGGTGAAGCAACCTGGACAATGAATGATCCTAGAAGCAAGGAAGAGAAAATGAGGGCTCTCTTGGAGGCTTTTTGGTTGCCTTCAAAAGTTTCAGTTGCTTCGAGACAACCATTGTACACATTACTGCTACCACATGCACCAGAGGCTGGTGAAGGTCTGTCAGAATCACTGCCACCAAGGATGGTGTGATCTTCTCCAACAATTTTTGCATCTTTTAGCATAGTAGATAATCCAGGATCCTCAGGGTGTTCAATTTTGTCTCTAAACACCACGATTTTGTAATTCATTCTTCTCTATACACTTGGGCACTTGGTGTGTTAGTAAAGTTGGTGTCTTTGTAGATGTGTTGTATCATGTGTATTGTAATAAGAACTTCATACCTTCCAAATTGTAATGAAAGTCGAGGATGAGTTTTTACTTAGTCGTGGAGGTATGATGAAGTGTTTATCAGTTGATGCATTGACTGGGCTGCATATACGGGGCCTCGTATACATAGCCACATCGACATGGCCCCATCGACGCATCTGTCCATGCATCTACATGGCCTTGTTTACGCAGCGTCTGTTCTAGCCTATAAATAAGTGTGCTTCCGCCACACTTAGGTATCATTTTGGTAGTTGTAGCAAAGGTATTGAAATTTTTTTTGCAAGAGTTAGAATATTTTCCAAGTGCCCACAATAGGTGTGAGAAAGTTGTCTGGCTCTTTATTCGAGCAGTAATGTACTTGAGCCCATTGGTGTGATCAGAAATAAACATGAGCTTCTCAAGCATTCCTTGTAGCAATTGGATTTAGTCATTTGAGCATTTAATAATTTAATATTTCTATGTTTTAATAATTCCTTAATCTTTCATTATTATCACTTCAATCATCATCATTCTGTTATATCTTGTAGAAAACCATAAGTACGACCATCTTGTACGTAAACCCCACACTTGGCAACCCAGTGACACTTAATATCTGGTAGCCCCAGTAGTGGTTATGGGATGCTCAAGATGTGCATAGAAGATGGGATCGGATGCTTATGCTAGGAAGAGTTAAGAGATAGATTAGGATAATTATAGATTATGTAAGATTCCATTCCTTATAGCTCATTTCAAGAATTAGACTTAGGAAGATAAAGAGAAAAGCCATAAAAATCATTTGCCTCAATCTCACTTAACCATCGCATCCGAACACCATAGGTGAGGTTGAGAAGACAACGATCATTCTAACACAAGGTTTTGCTAGTTAGGGTTTGGTGTATGCAAAGTGCTTACAGTCTATGGAATTTGACTAAGTCGCATGTGAACGCCTGTGATTCGTATGGTTGGACGTAGGGGTACCTCACCACTCATCACTGTTCCATTGGGATTTGTGGAAGACATTATGACCACTGTCTATAGGTGGTCTTATCTTGCTAGTTTCCTAGTAATCAAGGTTGAGAACTATAAAGGGGACTTCCCAATCATCAAGGCAAGGACATGGCTAAGCACTATTGATGCAAGAATGGACACCAGATATCTTTCCTTGGAGATATCTAGGGAAAATGAATTTGGAAAGATTAAGGAGAAGCGAGTTTCATGCATCATGTACAATGATACATGGTGCAATTGCGTGTAAAAGCTCTGATCCATGAAATAAGCATCTATTTCCACATGCAAGCAGTGTGCACCTAAAGTAGATATTCAAAGGTGTTTGTATGTAGCAGCAACAAAACAAGAGTGTACCTAGTGGCTGACTACTAATCCTGAAAGTAGCACAATGTGCATGAAATATACTAAGAGCCTAACATGTGCTTATGTCATAGGCATGGATGAACTTGAGCAAGTTCATCACTAACTCTTTGATAATGCAAATGATGATACCTATTGGGGAGAGTTGGAAATTCTTGAAAATTTTAAATAAGAGCCCCTTGAGTTAAAAACTCTACTTGTTAGCATGGAATATGCTTTCTTAAAAAATGCGAAGCTAGTAATAATCAATGCAAATCTTGCTCTAGAATAGAAATAGATGTTGTTAAATGTGGTTGAAAAATGGTCAACAACCTTTGCTTTGTCATATCTTGAACTCACAAGGATTGATCCTAGGATATGCTAGCATCGTATCTACACTGATCTGACCATGAAGCCAAAGAGGTAATCATAGAGATGATTTAATTCCAAATTGAAGTAGATTATCAAAGAGGAAATTGAACAACTTCACAAGGTGGGGTTTATCTATCCCATTGTAGATAGTGGGTGGGTTAGTCCACTTGTGATTGTGCTAAAGAAAAAGCAACAAGTGGTGGGTTTGCATTGATTTTTAGCTATTGAATATGGCAACATTCAAGGATCATTTTTCCATTGCTATTTGTTGATCAAGTGTTGGACACCATATCTAGGAATTACTATTATAGTTTTCTAGATGGTTATAGTGGCTATAACCAAATCCATATTGTGCCAGAGGACTAGGCCAAAACAATATTCATGAGTCCTTAGGGGAATTTTGCATATTGCAAGATGACTTTTGATTTTTGTAATGCTCTTGCCACTTTCCAACATCTAGTCTTAAGCATCTTTTAGCAACAAATCAGTAGTAGAGTGGAACTTGTTATGGATGACTTCTCCACTTATGATGCTACATTCAAGTAAGTCCTAGACCGCCTTGAGCAAGTACTAAAAAGATGTGTGGAAACAAACCTATGGCTTAATTGGTAACAGATCTATCCCATGGTTCAAGAAGGCATTATATTAGGACATAGAATTTCACAAGCAGGAATTAAGGTCAATCCTAAAAAAATAAGGATCATCCAAGGAATTACCTGCCAACCAAAAATTGTAAAAGATGTCCAATCATTCCTTGGACACACTGGCTACTACTAGTGACTCATAGAGAATTTTTTAAAGATTGCAAAACCATTGGTTGAGCTAAAAAAGAAATATGATCCATTTGTCTAGACTAAGGAATGTAAAAAAGCATTCCAACAATTGATGGAGAAACTTGTAGAAACTTCAATTTTGTAGCCACATGACTAGTCCATACCATTTCATGTTATAACGGATGTATCAAATGATGCTTTGGAAGCTATGTTTACATAGTTGGATGACAAGAAAAATCCATATTACATCCACTACATAAGCCAAAGCATTGTTGGTGCACAACTGAACTACACCACCATAGAAAAAGAATTCATGACAATGGTGCTTGCTTTAGAAAATTTCAAGCATTATGTGCTTGGGTATAAAGTGTTTGTACACATGGATCATAGTGCCATTTTCTTGCTCATGAACAAGCCAATGGTGAGTACCCATGTCATATGGTGGCTTATGATCATACAAGAATTCGATCTTATAATGGTAGATCAAAAGGGAACTGAGAATGTGCAATCACTTGTCTTGGTTGCAATGGGACAAAAAAGTAGAGGAAAGCCCACTATCTAATCTATTTCCTAATGAACTCCTCTTTGTTGGGGCTATAACTAAAAAATTTCCCACTAAGGCTAAATGGTATGATGGCATTCTCACCTATCTTCTCACTCAAGAGATGCTGTAAGGGTTAGAACACTAGAAGAAACAATAGTTTGTTCACTAGGTAAAATGCTTCATGAAGATCAATAAACACCTCTACAAGGTGTGCATTGATAAATTGGTTCATTGTGGTGTCCTTGATGCTGATCAATTACGTGTTCTCTAGGATGCTCATAAGGGCCCTTGTGGGAACCACTATGATGGGAGACTCATGACCATTAAAATTCTGATGGTAGGGTATTATTGGCCAACAATTTTTAGGGATGCTTACTAGTTTGTCCACTCTTGTGAATGCTACTAACAAGATGGTGGAGTGACTGCTTGAATAAAGGGACCTCAGTAGTGGATTCAACTACTAAAACCCTTTGACATTTGGGACATTGATTTCATGGGTCCCATCCCACCCATGTCAAATGAAAAGGCATATATCATAGTCATTGTTGACTATTGTACAAAATGGGCAAAAGCAGCAGCTGTCATTTATTGTATATCTTCTACTACTACTCGGTTGTTACAACATAATTTTGTAAATAGGTTTGGTGTGCCATTTGCATTACTTTTTGATAATGGAGCCCACTCTACAAGCACTACCTTTTGAAAGCTTATGCAATGCTTGGAGGTTCAACATAAACTAACAACACCATATCACCCCCAATCTAAAGCTCAAGTTGAGGTTACAAATAGGGAGATCATAGAGATCCTAATGAGAACTATTAAAAAATATAGGAGAGATTAGGGCATAAAACTCAATGATGGCCTCTGGGCCTACTACTCAATGTGAAAACTCCCTATAGTCTATTCTCCCTATGAGCTGGTGTATGAAAAATTACCAACACTTCTTATTCAATTTGAGCTTCGTACACTATTAATAGCCTATGACCTTGACCTTGATTTAAGTCTAGTATAAAAAGAAATATTAATGAATCTCAAACTGCTAGATGAGAACTGATTGGTGGCCTTATCATTTAATGAGTTACACAAGGCATTTAACAAAAAGTACCATGACCTTAGAATTAGGAAAGTCAAATTTCAACCAGGAGATAAGGTCCTCCACTGGAACCCCACACATGTACCTTAATGAACTAAGTTTTAGACATTGTGGGAAGGACCTTATATCATTTATGTAACTTTCCCTTTTGGGGCCATGTTGAACTACAAACCTGAGAGCCTAGACAAGAAGTAGCTTATCAACATACAGAAAGTCAAACCTTTTCACAAGCCTAAGTAAGATAGTGCAAAAAATGCCTCATTAGATAGACAATGACATCCAATCTTTTAGATGATCTCCTTTCAACTTAATCGTGGTGAAGATGGACATCTATGCTAACTATATAAATGACTCCTTATTTTTTCATCTTTTTTTATTTTACACATTTTTATTTTACGCCTTGTTATTTTTAGAACTTTTTACATTATTAATTTTCTCCAATTTTTGTTTTCCATCATTATTATGTTTTATTTTTCTTAAATATTTTAAAATTTCTTGTATATTTTCCTTTATTTTGGATGTTATTTTCATATTGTGTTTTAATAATAACATGCCGTATTGCCAACTAGGTATAGTGTGGTTTGTTTGATGTGGGCATGTGCTATCTAGTTATTTGATTGTTGGTGTCTGGATTCTGGCTTTGAATTTTGTTATTGATAACTAGGATATGGTTTCTTTTTCATGAAATAGGTAGTGAGTCCACAACATCCACCCATCCACAAACTCTATGGTTTTCCTTATTTTGGAAGTGTGAGGTTCCTTTCTCATTAATAAAACTTTAACAAACTTGTGAGCTTGGTAGTTTCTGGACTTGGAACTAATTCAAAGGTTTGAATAGGGTATGACTTCAAGGGGACTCATTACTCTTTGTGTCTTCAAGGGGTTTGAATAGGTGCATGTGTTTTTTCATGGATTTCTTACCATTTCATGTCAACCAATAATAAGAAGTTGAATAAGTCTTTGCATGGTGTGGTTCCCATATAAAAAAATGATGGGAATTCAAAGCACACTCCTTAGACAAAATAAATAGGCTACAAGCACTAGTTATGGGACTAGAAAGACATGTTACCCATGCCTAAAGGTCCCCTCTAACTAAGTCCCTCTCACACTTCTTGCTTTTCTTTTCTTCTTAAATAAGAAACAATGGTTATTTTGTGGGAGCACTCTTGTATCGCAAGGGGGTGGATTGGTTTTAGAGTGGCGATGCAAAGTCACTGAACATGGTTGGTTATGGTTTGGACTAAGGATGGATTTTATCAAGTCATTTAACCACAAAAGTCATAAGGGACTTCATGTGAACTTAATTGGGAACTCCATTCCACTCTCTCTCTCAGCCATTTATGCTTTTCATGTCTCACCCCACCACTAGTTTCATGTTCTTGTTTGATGTCTTGGTTTGACGTGTCAAAATTCTTTGATAGTTTCTTCTAGGTTTTCATGCTTGACTCTTTGTAACCATTAATCATTCATGGGATCCACAAATTCCTTGATTTAAAGTTGTGCAAGGGTAATAAAGGGCATGTGCTTTCTTTGGGGAGGACCCACTTGCATACCTTTTGGTTGGGTTAGTTAAGTTCTTTATCCTTAGACATTCTCACAATTAAATCCTTCTGCATACCCCATCAATGACATCCAATTGTGTGCATCTTCAGAACATTTTTTAGTAAAATCCTCCTTTATTATTGTGAATTCTTTAACCCTCTTCAAGAATTTCATCACGTTTGGACTTTTTAGAATTTAATAATGGACTACTTATCCATTCCACCCTATTTTTTAGTCTTCCTGCTAACACTATTAAAAGGAATCAATTCACCATAATCACAACCTAGCCAAGTGTAACTACCAACGAGACAAGGTACTTAAAAGATATACATTACGCATTGCACACTAATCCATGATTTTTTTGTGATTGTAGTGGGAAGCATGGATTGGAAGTAGGATTGTCTTCACCAAGGAAAAAGTAGCAACACCATGTGATGAGGATCCTTCATGATTGTTGGATCTTCTCCCTTGCTTTTCAGCTACCAGAGAAGTTGGATGTTAGTTTTATCTATGGTGTTTAACTCTATTGTTATGAAAACCCAATGTTTTAAAAGATTGTAACTCTGTACACTTAGACACTTAGAGTTTTTTGTTCTATGTGAGTCAGTTTGCATGTCAGTCAATAATCCCATACCTTCCCAATATTTTGTAAGGAACTTGTTCCTTCTCTTGTTCATTTGAGGATGAGTTTTCATTCAGTTGTGGAGGTATGATGAACTATATTTGGCCTGGCTTTAATATTAGATATTTGATATTGAAGCCTTGATATTGAATACCTAATATGGATGCCTAAGAAGTGATGTTGGATATCTGATATTATGGGGTGTGTGTTGGCCTAAAAATATAGTGCTTGGACACATGGTTTGCAACCAGTTTTTGTTATAACATAGCAAAGCTCTTGCAATTTCTTTCTCTAGAGTTAGAATATTTTCCAAAGTGCCTACAGTAGGAGTCATTGAGTGTATGAATCTTTATTCGAGCATTGTTGTACCTAAGCACAATAGTAGGTGTGGAAATGAAGATGAGCTTTTTGATCAAACCTTGTAGCACCTTGGCTAGCTTAAATATTTTATTCATGCATTTAATGTTTTGTGAAATTTCATTAATACTACAAAGTAATTAAGCTAAAGTAAGTTAGCTAGATTAAATAGTAGTTAATTACGCACATAAGTACGATCACTTCGAGCATGTGCATGATGCTTGGTTATCCCAACAATGCTTAACGTTTGGTGATCCAGCAGTGTTATACATGTTTAGAATGTGCACAAAAAGTGGTACCAGATACTTATGTTAGGGTAGTCAATTATTAATTAGCAATTAGATTAGTTAAAGTGGCTCATAAATTGAGTTTCAACTTGTTGTTAATTGTAGATGAATAAAATATAAAATAATAAAAATCATGTGTCTCAATTACACTTAACCATACAACTAGGCTCCACAAGTTTAGTTGGGAAGACAATGATCATTACGATTAGATTTCACATCCTAGAACTAGTGTATGTGGGAACTTAAGGTCTACGAAATTTAACTAGATAATGCATTAACATTTGTGATTTGGATGGTTGGGGGTAGGCGTATGTCATCACTGATAATATGGATCATGCATGAATGCTTGTGATTTTTGCATTAATGATTTATCTTTCACATAATATTTAATCATACACATCATAAACCAATAATAATGTCTCTTTCACAAGGAAGCGATAATGCATTGTATGGAAAGAACATTCATTGGAAAACTAACGAGATATATTTTGAAGAAAATTGGAGTGACCAACCTCATGCAGGGGTTTCATATGTTCATGACCACCCTCACTACACTCAAGGAATACATTCACCTAAGGTAGAAAATCCTAGAGGAGATGAAGTAAGTCCTAGACCATGGAAGGCCTCAAGGCCTAGGACCTTCTCAAAACATAGAAAAGATAAATCAAGGGACCATGGGAACATCATAGAAGCCATGGCAATCTTCCTAGTTCCTCACCTTTCTCTTCCTCTTCAACAACTAGTTCTAATAAAGATAAATGTAGGTATAGAGATAGAGCTCCACTATGGGGTCAAGATAAAGATTGAAATGAAACCCAAGGGCAAAATCAAAGACATCAAAATGAGCATAGACAAGATCATGACAATTAGGTAAATAGAAATATAAATGATCACCATGATGTGTTTGGTATAGATGAACCCTTGTTGGCTACTAGGGGCTTGACATAGATTAGGAAGGTAATTCAAATACCCCAAAGGCATCAAAGGGATAGCCGCATCAAATGGCTTGACGTGAACAACGTTCCTAAATTTAGGGGAGGTTATAATTCTGATCCACAACATCACTTACAAGCCTTCCATGATGCTTGTGCCTTGCATAATATCAAAAATAAGTGGCAAAATCTTAAGCTCTCCCCTAGGACACTAATAGATGAAGCTAAAAGTTGGTATAGATCATTGGAACCAAGTTCTATCCACTAGTGGTCCACAATGCTAGAATGTTTTAATGAAAAATACCAAACCTATGCGAGAGTGTCCAATCTAAGAAAATAAATCTAAGTATGGAAGCAAGAAAATCATAAACCCTTGGATGTGGCCTTGGATAGATACTATTTGGTACTATATAGATGTCTCAGCCATGATTTCTCTCAAAAAGAGCAAATTTTCCACATCATAGATGAGCTTTGTAGTGAAACGAGGGAGATCCTTGTGATGTATGCTCAAGGTTAATTTTTTAGGCTATGAATCCATTAGATCTAAGAGCTAATCGAGCATGTAGCAAAAGAAGAAGGAGAACTGTGTAAATGGGAGAATGTTAAGAAATATCACTAGGACCAAACTCTTTGAAAGAAGAAGGTCCACATCTATTAGAAGAAAAAAGAGATAGCTCTCGATAAGGTGATTTCACAATAAACCTTGTTAATACATAGGTCTATTAATGAACTTGAAGTAAGGTCTGATAGGATGTTGGAATGGATAAATGAAAAAGTTATAACTTCTGTAGAAACGATAGAGAAGAGAGTAATGCAAAAGAAATCATGCAATCATAATAAGTAGAAGAAAAAGAACCAAGAAATAGCTAGGAACACTTATCAGTAAATAGGGAAAATGACTGAAGAAGAAGAGGCTATAGATTCAACCATAGAAGAAGATAACAAATGTGACATTGCATATGTGATCATCTAAAGGGCTATTACCCAATCATGTTACATCTACATGAGTATTGGGCTTTTGCATTAAATCCCAAGTTTGTACAGAAGCACATGCCAATGAAATTACTTTTCTCATAAGGTAATTATAGACACTCCTACAACCAATCGTACTTTCCTAGTGGGACTTCTTACCAACCTCAACACTATCATCAACCATAGTGGTGAAACCCATAGTCATGGGGGAGGTCATCATCCAACTAGCCCTACCCTTATTGCCATTTGAACTCATATGGATACTATGTTCAACAAACTGTTTCCCCAACTAGTTCTACATTATCTACTTCAAATCACTACTACCACTCTCTTGAGTATCATCGACCCATGACATCTATTGAAGGATCATCAACTTAAACCTCTTACCATCCATCATATCCTTGATATTCTCATACTCCACTCCATCACATGTCACAGCCAGTAGCATAGGAAGGTTCAACATCACAACATCAATAAAATAATGCCAATTGTGCTGCGACTATGCATAGACATGATAATGCCAGTAGGTCCCCACTACAATCTTGGAAATGCCCTTTCTTTAGGATAGCTCCCACATGTAAGCATAACACTCGTGAACCTACTAACTCATCCAAACTAGCACAACGCTAATCAAGTGTAATGCCTTTCCTTTCACAACCAATGTCCTTCGATCCTATGTAAAGGCCAACATTCATCATTGCTCAACTAGCACTATGGAAAGGCAGAAAAATCCATGCATAACTAATCATGATCAAGGATGCAGTTGTGGGTTGGACATCTGCAAAGTTCAGAAAACTCATACTCTGATCCACCATACATTCAAAAACTAAGTGTGTGAATAACAAACCATCTACATAGCTACCACTAAATTAGAAGACATCTAGTGGCTTGAAAATCAAAGCTTGACACTATTTCACAAATGCATGGAACCTATGTGTCGACTTATTAATTCTTATCATGATCAAACACTTAGTCATGGGGGAAATGCCCCATCCTAACATTCAGAATTAATATGTGTCTTTCATCCTTTTTTTTTACAATTTTTTTTTATCATTTTCCCATTTCTTGATATAAAGTTTTCCTATCCTTTTCAACTTTTTCCACATTTTGTTTTCATTTCCTTTGTTAGTAATCTCACTTATGAATAAAATGACATCATTTAGCCCATTGAGATTAGGTTTTCTTCTATGTTGTCAAGTCATGAGGGACTAGTTATTATGGATAGTGAGGCCATGTCATCCATCCACCCATTCCATTAATAAGAGGTTCTTACCATGGTGATAATGATATTATTCTTCATCATCAAACGAAGAATAAATTCGTAATCATTATGCTTAGATAGAAAAGTGAAGAACCAAGTGGGAATGTGAAGAGTGTGATATTAAGGGAATTTGTGGAATCTCTTTAACCACTTTTGTATGTTCTATCATGTTGCCTGAAGCTAGTCTTTGGTAATGTTGACACAGATAAAAGTAAAATAAAAGGGAATTGAATAAATTTTTGAGGGTCCCACTGGAAAGACATGTTAACCCATGCCTAAAGATTGATGTCTTCTCAAGATTTTTAGAAAAAAAAGTGCTATGAACAAACTGCTCCCTTGGACAAAAATGCCAAGTGATACTGCTTCTTGCAACAGTGGTAGTCTTATTGTTCTCAATCTAAGAGATAAAACAATGCAATGTCACCAAAATGTGGTATGAGATTGGTTTGAATCTTGGAAAGAAGGCCTAATGATTACTTAATCATTAATCACACATAAGGATTCATTATGCCTATTGTAAGGTAGCTCACGTACCAATTTCTACAATGCTTTTTAAAATCAATCTCATCTCACTATCCATATGATCATAACTTATGATTTTATGTAACATAGAGTTATTTTCTCAAATTGGTGGTTTTAACATGTGTGTTTTATTTAGTAGGTATGCATTGCATTCAACCCCTTTGGTGCCTACAGACATTTTTAGGTGTGGTTATACAAGGGCACTAAGGGTGGGACCTGCTTTGGGAAGGACCCACTTATATAACTATTGTAACTTATACTTGACTAACACAACCACATCATCTTGAACCTTCCAACTAACTTCCCTTATCATATAACCAATCTATTCTATACCATGAATCCAATACCCATCTTCTTCCATCTTCTAAAGCTTTTAATGCCACGATTCTATCTTCTAAAACTACTAGTTCCTGAATATGAATTCTCACTTACCCTAGCACTTTGGATTTTACATGAAACCTTCCAACCAATCATAGAGCTTCATTTTCCATGCTAAATGTCCTCATCAAATGCAATTTCAAGAACCTCGATATAGGGTGGGACTTGATGTTCGATACCTAATATTAGGTCCATAAAAGCTATACATAGGATCCCTATGGTGTTCAAAAAATTGATTATCACTTGAAGCTAGGGTAGTTTTTGCATTTTTCTCTCTCAACTAAGAGCTCTACGCAACCAACTTCCACACATGATATCTTGCTCCATACCACTTCGATCTTTGTATTTTTTGAACCTATTTGACCTTGGAGTGTTCAATTTGGTTGGGTGAGGGTACTTGTGTGGAAAACTTGCACCATTTTTTCAAATTTTACTATTTCTTGGAAGGTATTATAAGGGTAAGAATGTTAAAAACCTTACATGTTTTAATAAATAATCAGTCATATGTATGTTAGTACCTTTAATTATCTTACCTAAGGGATCATAACCGTCATTATAAGCCATATATAAGGTAAAAGAAGACAATTGAGAAGGGTCATAAAAGAAATTAACATTTTTTGGGCATTTTTCTTAAAATATTTCTAACTCTACAATCACATGAGTTAAAAAATTAATGGAACTAAGGTCATGGGTAAGGTATGAACCTGTTGAGGATAAATTGGAGACACCTTAGTAACTATAAATCCTTGATTGAGATTAGATGGACCTAAAATGAGGTAGACAAGAAGGACCTTTGTAAGGCGTAAGCATTTGCTTAGGAGAACAAGGCCCACTAGTCGAGCATGAAGAACAGGAGGCCCAGTCATTTAGCATTTATCAAGAGGCTTCTACTATAGGGTAGTTAGTCCAAGGAGAGGCCATTGAACCCGAAGCTCCAATGCAATGACAATGCCTCTCGTTGTTCCAAGAATGCCTCTAAGCAATATAGGAGCAATCCACGTTGACTATGGTCATCTTGGAAATGAAATTTAGGCCATTCACAGCATTTGTCCTTGAGGTATTAGAACTCAGCATCAAACATTTCCTCCATGTCATATCCTCTCTAAAAGTGGGGAATAGTACCTCAGTGAGACATACCAATTTTGACATAATAAGCAAGAAGGCACCATTGTCAACATTGGTGGAGTCTTGGCCATTGCGGAGGCTTTGAACATATCTAATGTGGGGGCCAAGGTAGCACATCTATCTACAAGGTCTGACATAGAAACTAGGAAACTATGGTTAAAGCGAGCATATAATAAAGAAAACAAAATATACAATGAATTGACTCTGGAAGAGAGGATTTACAAAACCAATACATACCACCTCTTCCCAACTAAAGGGTTGAATATAATATCAACTTATGCAACTAGAGAAAGTGCGATGTTGATGGGAAAATACAATGCTAATCTTGCCCAATTGTACCTCATGGAAATTCAAAGGCGGTTCAAGGAAAGAAAGGTAGGAAGGTTGACATTTCAATTTCCTTGCCTAATTAGAAAGCTGTGCAAGTGCACTAGAATCCTGGGTTACACTCATGATGTTCTAAGGAGGGCTCAAAATGCTTCCTTTGACAAATTGCTCAAACTTACAACACTAAGGAAAGACCTTGGTAATGAATAAGAATTAGAGAAGGAGCTACAACAAGAACCAAAAAAGAAGCCCGAGGAAGACCTAGTGTAATGGCGAGAACTGCAAGATCTATCGCCACCACCACAAGACTATAGGCCTGCAATGAGCCATTTGCAGAGAATAGCTGAAACTCTTTGTTGGAAAATCAAGGATGAATCAAACCTCTTTTGAGTTATAAATGATGTCATTTAATCTAAAATTTTTACCAATCCATCAAGAGGATAGATATCTTTGTAATTAGGAGGAGAGTTCCAATGGTTACAGTAGATCTATGGAAATGTTGCATCTTTTCAAGTGATGCTTGAAATAGGACAAGGTGCCACAGTCGTGGTCATGTAACACCAATATGTAGCAGGTGCATCAAACCACATTAAATAATCCTTTAACCTATTGTGTCCTACGTAGATTTGATTAGAACTAGAGATGCACAAATGTTAGCTAGGACTTCAAAGACTCTTGCGGCCCATGAGGATGTGTTTGACAGAACAAATTGCTATAGATTGGATAAGTAATGACAACTCCATTTTACATCCCCAGTGATGTCACTATAGTACAATTTGATCTTATCGCCATAAAAGGAAAATTGGTTATGGCAGAGATCAGGGTAGAGCATGCAAAAGTGGAAGTGCATAGATTGTGATAAGAGCTCGTCACCCTAAGAGTTGAAAGAAGGGATCCTACCTAATTTGTTGCACCTAACTAGTTAGAACAATTTTGAATAGAGTAGCTAGGATGATTAATTGAATAGAATAAAGCTATTGAATAAGAAAAGGAGAAAGCAATATGGAATTTCTCAGCCACCAAAGCCCAAAAATATGCCCATAAGTAGGCATTGATCATTGCACAAAAGGAGAACAAGTAGTTTGCTACTAATAATGCCAAGTTGACCATTGTCAAGAAAGAGAAGAACATCTTGGAAGAAAGTATCCACTAGTTAAGAGATTAATTAGTGAAAGTCAACCAAGATATAAATAGATTTGCTAGAGAAAATCGAATCCTCTCAATGGAGGAGGTCTATGCAATCCACCAAAAATATGCAATTGAGATATGTGTATGGAAAAATGAGGCCAAGAAACATGAAAAGCTGAAGGAGCACTTCTGGGATGAAATTGGCCTGTATAAAAAAATTAATAAAAAAGAAATCTAGATGGCAAAGACCTTCATCAATTCCATGTCAGCGTAGAATCATGATTGGTAGCCCATCTTAGATAGTTATGCTCTAGTCCATTAAGTAGAAGTGAAGAACAAGGACCTATAGATTGAAGATTTGAAAGTGTACATGGCATTGGCTAACCTTCGCTATGGCAACCTTGCCATGTTAATAGCAAGTCAGCTCAAAATGAGTTGGAACAAAAAGTAGTAGCCACTTATGCCTTGTATGAAAAAGAGTTTGTAGATAGGAAAAATGGTCTATAAAAACTTCATGTGATAAACTTGGAATTAGAAGCAATTGAGGATTGCTACCACAGGTAAAGAGATGTAGCCTCAAACATGGCCAAAAGATTAATCGATTATCATGAACTAAAAGAAAATTCTATAGCTGTCAAGGAGGAATGACAGTAGTTCGTAGCTTGGTACATGAAAGTAAATCAAATGTTCCCACAGCTACCATGTCCATGGGATGTACCATTTCTAGCACACATTGACTCATTAGCTTGGATGGTACATGACCCAAGAACAGAGGAGGAAAATTTGTAGGCACTCCGAAACCATTATAAGTTTCAAAGGCCTTACGACAAAGGGAAGTAGCCCATGGAAGAGCCACTGCCTTTGGGAACTACATGAGGTTCCCTAATTTTGTTGTTCTTTTATTTTATCATGATGTGTCCATTTTTGTAAAACACCACTGTGACATGAAAGAGTCAATTTGTGTACTTATTTAAGTTAGTCAATAATCCCATACCTGCCCAATATTTTCTAAAGAACTTGTTCCTCATTTTTTTTAACTCAATGATGAGTTTTCATTCAGTCGTGGGGGTATGATGAGTCATATTTTGCAGGGTCATAATATCAGGTATCTAATATTGGAGTCGCATTGTTAAGTATCCATTATTGGGGCTCAACCGTCGATGTTAAGGATTTGATATCATCCCTTCCATGCTAACCTATAAATACCACGCTTGGGTGCATAGTTGGGATATACATAGATATAGACATAGGGAGATAGATTCATAGATTTTGATAGATTTCAAGTTTTGTTAGTTTCCTATGCATGCCCACAAGGTGATGTTAAGTGATTGTACAACATACTTATTCGAGTGTGACGTACTTGGACACATTACATGTTTGGTAATAAATATTGAGATTACTTCCATCATTGCAACATCCACTTAGCTTTATTATTGTTAATTACTTAAATAATTACTATTTTTCTTAGTTAATGTTATCATTCAGTGCTCTTTATTATTTTTTTCATTAAGCAAAATGAGTACGACTAATCGTGAGTGCTTAAGTGTAACTACTTAATAACCTAGTAGTGTTATCATTTGGTATGCCTAGTGATGATACACATGGTAGCCCCAACGATAGTTGCATGAGGTCCAAGGTGTGTACGAAAGGTTAGGAATGGATACTTATCGTACATAAGCTAGTTAGACTTTACTTCCATTGTTAATTAGGTTAAAAAATTAATTTATTTATCATTATTAGGAGTAGCTTAGGGTCATATGACATCAAGAATCATATGCCTCACTCTAGACTAAACCATACATGATAAAGCTACCACTAGTCCAAGAGGGAAGATAGCGAACTATGATCAAGGCATAACTATTTAGATGCACAACTAGTCCCATCCACAAAATTTGACTGGATTGTGCATGAATTCTTGTGATTCATATGGTTGGGCTTAGGGGTACCTTGCTACTCACCAAGGATAGTCATTAAGGAGGCAAAAAGTTAGTACCAGTCCTTAGAGCCATAATCTATTCATAGGTGGAGCACAATGTTAGAGTTATTTAATGATAATTATTAGACATACTCTAGGATGTCCAACTTGAGGAAGTAGATTCAATGATAGAAATAGGGTAATAATAAATCCCTTGATGTGACCTTGAAGAGATACTATTCATTGCTACATTGATGCTTAAGCCATGATTTCTCTTATTGAGAGCAACTTTTTGACATCATATATGAGCTCAAAAACAAAACTAAGGAAACTCTTGGGATCTATGCCTAGTGGAGACTATCAAAAATGAGGATTCATCAGATTTGAAGGCTCATCCACTAGGTAGCAAAGAAAGAAGGAAAGTTAAAGAAAAGACAAAGTGTAGAGGAGCATAATAGAGATCCCTCCATTTGCAAAAAGAAGATTTGTCTTTGTGACCAAGAGGAGGAATCATCATTTGAGGAGGTTCTATAAAGAAAGACATTGTTAATTCAAAAATATATCACTAAAATATCAAGCAAGGTGGATCATATGTGAGATTCTTTGGATGAGAAATTCTAAATAGCACTTAAAATCATGGAGGAGAGTATAGAATAAGGAAGTAGGAACAAGAACAAGAGAAGAAAGAAATACAAAATTAAGAATGATCATCATCAACAAGGTAAGGCTGCAATAGTATAAGAGGTTATAGATTCAGACTCAAATGATAAAGGATGTGACATTTGCAAATATGACCATCCCAAAGAATGTTACCTAATTTTGTCACACTTATAGGAACCTAGGATCTAGGCCTTAAATCCAAAGCTTGCCAGAATACAATCACCCAAGAGGTTGCCTTATCTATGAGGTAACTACAGGAAATAGTTTTGCCAACAATAGTACTACCTAAGTGGGATGTCACTATAGCCTTAAGACTACTATTAGTAGTGGCATAACCCATGCTGTGGGAGATGCCACCAACGAGGCATCAGTATCCTTACCAACAACTAGATCTATGTGGGTACTATGTCGTCCCATAGCTCACAGTTCTTTTGATCATTACTATCCTGCTGAATATTATAGACTTGCCACTTCACATGCTAAATCTCCTTCTACATATACTCTTCACCATCCTCAGTAGCATGCACATCATATCTCCACTTCCTTGTCACTTGCATCATCTATGCAAGGTGAAATACCTCTTGATGAACCGCAATATCGCATACGTAATATCGCATCCTGCCTACTCTTCTATAAATAAGAGGTGTTGCCCTTGGTTCAAAATAGTTAGATTTACACCGTTAGCCATATTCTTGCAGTTTTTTCATTCCAGAGTTAGAATTATTTTTGTGTGCCGGCAGTAGGAGTCATAGAGTGAACGGATCTTTATTTGAGCAATTTGTACCTGAGCACAATTTTGTGTATGGTAATAAAGACGAACTTTATGATAAACCTTGCAACATAAAAATTAAGTTAATTAGTAATTAATGATTTTTTAATGCTTTCCTAGTTAATTAATATTTCTCTCAACCTTCAACCCCCTTAGGTAAATACACTTAGTATGACTGCTTCGAGTATGCGTGTAGCGCTTGGTAACCTAGCAACGATTAGTGTTTGGTAATCCCAGCAGCGTTGCACTAGGTCAGGATGTGTACGGCAAGTCGGAATGGATACTGGTTGATGAGTGGTGAGGTACCCCTACACTCAACCATATGAAATGAGCATCGCACGCGCGATCCGGTCGAACTCTGTGGACAGACTAGTTGTGACACCTAGACAGTTATCCTTAGGTCGTAGTTGACTGTCTTCCCACCTGGACTAGTATTGTATATTTATCACGTATGGTTTAGTCTAGATGAGGTGTATGATGTGTTCCTAATCTATGCTACTCCTGAAGACAGTGGAAAATAATATTTAACTAAGCTAAGTTAGGAGGAAAAGGGTAAGAAAATCTAATCTAGCCTAAGTGCGACAAGCAACCAATTCCTTGATCAACTGTACACATCTTGGACCTCGTGCACGATTACCACTGGGACTACCAAGCGTAGATCCTAGGTATGCCACTGGGATTACCAAGTGTAGATCCCAGATACGCCACTGGGTTACTAAGCGTAGATCCTAGATACGCCACTAGGCTACCAAGTAGTTACACTTAAATGCTCGTAATCAAGTCATACTCGTTCTACGTTCTAGGAGTTTAAGGGTGAGAGAGAGAAAACAATAAATAACATTAAAGAAATAAACAAATAAATAAATGACAAAGTGAATGCTATAATGATGAAGTAATCTTGATCTTTAGTTTTGGTCATGTGTGTGTCCAAGTACGGCACACTCGAATAAAGACACCGTACAGTTACATTCACCACACTGCGGGCAGACACGGGAAAAATAATCTAACTCTGGAGGGATCAAACTGCCAAAGCTTCGCTACTTCTAACTGGGATCCCCAAACAAGGGAGAGCCGCATCTTATTTATAGATATGGAGATGAACTGCAATATCGCATACTCGATATTGTAGGGAAGATGCGATATCATGTACGCGATATCACGGGGGATGTGATATTGCAGTGGACACGATATTGCGTAGGCGATAGCGCAACCTATGTGAATCGCATCTCATCATACCCCCACGATTGAATAAAAACTTGTTCTCAAGTTACAAGGAGAACAAGCTTCATTGATTACACAGTGAATAGGTATGGGATTATTAATTGGAAAAAGAAATGGACTAATGTCGTAGTGTGGGAAGACACAACACAGAAAAAATGCTACACTACAAAAAATGAAACTCATGTAGTTCTTGGCAGCGATGGATCCTCCATGGGTGCTTTCCCCTTGTCACGTGCTCCAAGCTTGGAAGGTTGACGATGCTGAAAAATGGCCTGGAGTTTCTCCTCTTCAATTCGAGGGTCCTGTGTCATCCATGCTAATGTTTCGATGTTTGATAGAGTCGGCACTTCCCACGAATAGGGTAGTTGTGGAAACATCTAATTAGCTTTGACATACCATGCCGTGAATACCCGTCCTTCCTCTTCATAGGCTCTAGCTTTGTCTTTGTATTCATAAAGCTCTGTTAGCTATCGAGCCAAGTCGGTTGCAACATCTTTCTATCCTTGGTAGCTTTCTTTTACCACTGCAAGTTCAGAATTTGCGACATCTAGTTTCTCAGCTAGCTTCTTGCGCTGTACAAATTCTGCTTCATATTTGATATGGATGGAAGCTACCTGCTGCTCGAGCTCTGACCTCAGGCATCCTGCTATTAACATGGCCAGGTTGGCATATCTAAGGTTTTTCAACTCAATGTATTCGGTCAAGTCTTGGATCTGTAGGTCCCAGTTCTTAATTTCTGCTTGGTGGGTGAAGGTGTAAGTGTCCAATATGGCCCTCCAATCAATGTGCTGAGCACTAATGTTGTTGATTTGAGCCTTGGCCATATGGATCTCCTTCTCCAGGATTCTTTTGTACATCCCCACCTGATCACGGAAATGCTCCTTCAGCTTCTCATGTCGTTTAGCCTCATTCTGCCATGCGCTTATCTCGATGGCTGATTTTTGGTGAATAGCGCGTACCTCCTCCATTGAGAGGGTTTGATTTTCTCTGGCTAAACGGCTTACATCTCGATTGACTCAAATGAACTATTCTCGTAACTGATGAAAGTGTTCATCAAGAACATTTTTTTGTTTCTCCATAGAAGTTAATTGAAGGTTATCTGCAACCAACTGCTTATTCTTTGCTTCTAAGGCCTTGAGTGCCTTAAGATGCGCATGAGTTTGTGCTTGTGCTGTGGAGGCATCCCAAGTGGCCATCTCCTTTTCTTCTACACCTTCTTATTTTCTGCAATTAGCTTTGTTAATTGCTCAATTCTGAAATTTTTCAGCTGGTCTGCAGGAATAAATTGTAAAGGATCCTACTGTGCTACTTGTAAGGCTACGAGCTGCTCTTGTAGTTTCTGCACTTCAGCTTTAGCATGCTCTACCCTTACTTCGGATATGACCAGCTTCCCCTTTGTGGAAATGAGATATGATTGAATTGTTGTTACATCCTGGGGAATGTCAAACAAAGATGTCAAAACTTGTCCTGTTTGAAGCAATCTGTCTAGTGCATCCTCATGTTTCGTAGGAGTCATTGAGGTTCCGGCAAGAGTTTGAGCATCTCATGCTCCTGAAAGATTTGCCGGTGGCACAACAGGCATGTTAAAGGATTCTTTGATATGGTTAGCGACTACTCTAGCAGCTTCCGTTGCATTCTGGCGTTGCATGACCACCATAGTGGCCCCTTCACCAGTCTCTAACTGCACTTGAAAAGATGCTGCATTTCTAGAGATTTGTTGTGACCATATGCTTTCCCCTCCTCCTGTTTGAATTGATAATTCGCCCCTTGTGTGATCTAATGAAATAGTAGGCTGGTCGACATCATCGATGACGTGGAAGAGGTTTACGTCATCACGACTTCCTCAACTAACCATCTCGGTGATGGTCCTAAGATGGCTCATCGATGGTCTGTAGTCTCGCGGCGGCGGTAGCTGATCCTGGCCTGTGTTGGGTCCTAGTTCTTATTGTTGGCTGGGACCTGTGACTGGAGGTTAACTAGGTCCTGCAAGTTGAGTTGCAGGTGATCTAGTCATCTGTTCTTCTTCTTCATCTGGTCCCAGCTCTTTGCCAATGCTCTTTCTTGAAGTTGACACCTTTAATAACTCAGCATAAGAAGCATTATGGGCCTTTCAGGGGATGTCATTTATGTATCCCCAAATACCAGCTCGTCGACACAATTTTCTGATAAGGCAGGGAAAAGGTAGCGCCATCTTCCCTAACATCTGTTCTTCGAATCACCTTAGGATCTCCATCAAATATAGATGGGGAAGGTTAGCGTTAACCTTTCCCATCAACACTACACATCCCCTTGCTGCATACGTAGATATTCTTTTCAAACCTTTTGTGGGGAAGAGGTGATAGGTTCCAATTTTGAAATAAACCTACTCTTTCATTGTCAATTCTCCAAAAGTTTTATCTCTGCCATAAGCCTTCTCTAACCAATCCTTTCACACATCAGGGTCTGATCGGGTAGATAACCGAGCAACATGGGGGCCTGAATTCAAAAGGTTTAACACTTCCAAAATTGCCTACGCAGAAAATTCTATTGTCACACCACAAATGTTAACCGTGGTGCCTTGCTCCTTATTGTGCCAGAACAGGTACGTTTCACCTAAGTACCAGGCATCGCACTCAAAGAGGATAGGCCATAAGGAAGACATTTTAAGGTGATCCCTAATAGCCTCAGGAGAAAACTCTGCAGAAGATTCGAAGTTAAGCTCCACAATCACCACAACAACTGTGGACTTCATATGGATAGCCTGAACACATTCTGGGGGCAACGTGAGTTGTTGTCTCGGTTCAGGCATAGCAGCAGCTCCTCTTTTTGCTTGCCTGGACCGTCTTGTAGGAGGTTCTTCTTGATGGATGCTGAATGATTGCACCTCATGTTCTACATGTTTTCCAGCAGGGACCCATCTTCCACCTCTCCAAGGTTGTTTTGCTTCACCTTGAATAGGACCCTCTCGCTATGCACGTTTCGGGGCCATCTGAAATCACATGGCCAAACGTTAGTAAGATTTTCTTCAAAGTCAAGTTATACCTTACTACATGCCTTTAATCAAAGATCTTATGTTATTGTGTGATTGTGCTCGAAAATTATAATAATGAATCCTATGACTTAGGTGGATTTCATTTTAATCTCCCGGTGTACCTAAGGTCATATGATTTTTGGCACAATTTTTCTAAATGTTAATGTTAATTACCCTAATTGATATCCTTTGGATGATGATAAATTTTAAAAAATTTAGGCACTTTTCGACAAGTGTCTCTCCCCCATGACTAAACTGAACACTCTGGGTTCAAGCAGGTTCAAACGGAATTAAAATCAGAGCACCAGTGAGCGAGATATGAGTGAAAAAGCGAGGGTCACGCAATCGCAAGTCATAGAGAAAAATTTCAAAAATTTCCCCCATGTAAATGGCAAAATGATGCTAAGTGTTGCAGTGGGGGTTCCTATTTATAGATAAATAAGATGCGATATCACATACGGTACATCGCATACACAAAATCACGTGGGATGCGATATCGCGTACGCGATATCTCGTCCCTAGTGATGTGGGACACATGAAAAAGATCAAATTTTTAAGGATTTTCTTCAAATTAATGGTGTAAAATGAGGACATGGGCAAGGATGAAGATATCCTAGGGTAATTTCATTAATTTAAGAGGCACTCTTAATGATAAGGATGTGAATTTAGCAATTAAAAATTTGGCGGTTATGAAGAAAAGGGAATGTAATGGTACATTGGAACATTTAAATGATAGAGGGATAAGAATAGGGAAAGAAAATTATGAAAAATTAAGCTGAGGGTAAGAAATTGTGTGTTTGAGTTAGAGAATTAGTGAAGATTACAACAAAATTACACAAGTGGGTCCTCCCCAAAGCAGGTTTTAACCTATTATGCCCTTGTGTAACCACACTTAAAGTGTCCATGGGCACTAGAAGGGTTAAATGTAATCCGCACTAACTCCACAAAACACACACATGTAAATATCACTAGAATGAGATGAAAATTCTATGCTACATGGGGCACGAGCTACAATTACACAAACAGTGAGATGAGATGAAGTGTAGAAAGGGATCATAGAAATCGGGACATGAGGTAACTAACCCAGGGCACAATGGAGCCTGCGTGAAAAGCATGATGAAGGTGTCATTAACCCATCATTCCAAGATAAGGACCAAGTCCATCCTTCTAATCAGTGACATCGCATTGTGTCATCCCATGGTGAACAACTATGAGAGTACCATAACAACAAGGCATACGATCACTTGGTGTTTAGTACAAGGGAGGAGTGATTTTTGTTTTATGGCACTTCTTTTTCCTTTCTTCTTCTTTTCTTTTTTCACTTTACTAAATCCAGAGAAGCTACCAACCTTCAGGCATGGGTGCATGTCTTTCTAGTGGGACCCCCTAGAACAGCGTTTGATTTTTGAGTGCCCTTTTGATTACTCTTACTTCCATTTTTCATTAGATCTACAAGGCTCTTAGTATAACCATATTGCATGATAACTCCCATAGATGTCACCAAAGAGAATCCACAAGTCCCCTTGATGTCACACCCTAATCATTCCCTCTTGGTCCATCCTTCTTCATTCTAGGTACAATGAACACAAAATTAATTTTAAGTTTTAGAAATTTCAAGAATATCACTGTACCCATGAACAGAACCTCTTATTTATAGAGTGGATGAGTAGATGTAGTGGGCTCACTGTTTCAAATAATTGATCACTCATGACTTAATAACATTAAAGACACCTCAACCAAAAATCCACATGAGTGTTTTATTCATAGATGAGATTACTTACAAAAACGTGAAAATACAAACACACAAAAAGATAATACAAAAAAAGTTGTAAAATTAAAGAAAATGAAAAATATTTATTAATCCTGCTTGCTATTGAAATGGGGGATATCACCCATAACTAAACGGTTGAGTATGGCAAGGATTAATAAATGGAAAATAAGGATCCTTCCATGTTGGAAGTATTGGGACTGGTCTATACTTATCCCCTTGGATTTCACACACTTCATAATAAGCATAGTGCAACACTTCATACTATGTAGTTCCCAGATAATGAGTTGACCCACTATGATGTTTGTGACCGTTAGATGGTATGCAAGGATTGGGCTAATGCCTCCCATGGTTGTGTTCATTGGGCCATATGGTTGTTGGAGTGTAAGCTGTTGGCCCTGATGAAGTTACATGAGGCGCTAGGTTTGAATGTAAGGGTGCACCATAGTGTGGGACTTGTGCTGGGTTGGAAGATGCAGTGGCCTCAGAGTTATGTTGTCCCTTCCTATGGCCATGTTTAAAGAAAGGATGCTTTTGATGTTGAGGAGGCTTCTCACTGCTGTTAGTAGCAGTAGCACAAGTGTTGTTCGTGGGTTGTTGCTGTGGCACAAACACCTTAGGAATGGTTGGTGGCACTATGGAAGGAGGGAAAGGATAAAAATGTTGAAAGTTAGGAGGAGTATAAGATGCATAATGTGGTGGTTGTGTTGGAGGTATGGGTTGATAGTATTGTGGAGAATAGTATTGTGGTGAGATAGAGTATGTTGGCCCAGTTGAAGAAACAAGGTGCTGAACGTGATAAGTGTTTAGATTTGGATAATATGAAGGGTGCCTCCAGTCTAAGGGTGGATTCCCCCATGAATGGGATTGTTGCCACTGTGATCGAACACAGTATCTCTGTACGAACTCTGGATGTAACGTGTTTCCCCAATGCTCATGTAGATGTAACAATATTGGGCATTGGCCCTTGGGATGATCGTACAGGCATATGTTGCATTCATATGTATGATTGGCAGTTTAGCGCTTATTCCCTTTGTTCTTTCCAATTGTCTATTATTTTTTCCTACTTCTTGGGTTGTCAAAACTCTATCTCCAATGATGTTGATATATTCTCCACACTTTTGATTCATCCATTCCAAGATCTTATTGATCTTTGCCTCGACTTTTCTAACGATTGTTGTATTGGAAAAGATGATGTTATCACCTTGAGAATTGTTGATTTCTCCTTGTTATGATCAGGGACCTTTGTTAAGTTGTGATTTTGGTCCTGTTGATGTTTTTCAACACTCTCCCATGTAGCAATTTCTCCTTCTTCTTTTGCTACCCTTTGAATAAGCTCTTGGATTTGATGGGTTCATAGTTTGTATAGTTGACCTTGGGCATACGTTCCTAAGGTCTCTCTTGTTTCATTACGTAGCCTATCAATAATATGGTACATTATCCTTTCTTCGGAAAACCCATGGCCTGGACAGTTGTTTAACAGAGCGTAATATCTTTCTAAGGCCATGTCCAAGGGTTCATGTTTTGCTTGTTTCCATCCTTGGATTTGTTTTCTCAAGGCTGACACTCTTGCATAGGTTTGATATTTTTTGTTAAATGCTTCTACCATTGTTGACCAGCGTCATATTGAATTTGGTTTTAACGATCTATACCATACTTTAGCTTGTTCAATGAGTGTTATGGAAAAGAGCTTAAGTTTTTGCCAACCATTATCAATGTTATTCCATGTGCAGGCATCGTAAAAGGCTAGTAAGTATTGTTGCAGATCTAAGTCATAGCCTCCTGAAAATTTGGGAAAGTTATTTAAATCAAGCCTGGGTAGTCGGCTCTCTTTACGATGCCTACGTGAGATTCGAACAGCCTCTTGTATTTGCATTAGGCTTGTAGTGGCTAGTGGGGGTTCATCATCATCGGGTAAGTTAGGCTTTCGTGTATTATGATGATGTTGTCTTTATTCATTCTTATAAGAAACTCCCACTTCAGCTTGTATACTCCAATCTTCATCATCATATAGTTCGTTGGTTCTCCAATGAACTTCCTCACTAAGTGTGACGTTATTATCATCTTGTAGGAGAGGCATTTTTGTGTGTGAATTTACACATGACTTTTAATAATTATTATTTTCTAAAAGATATATCGTTAAGTTCTTTACAACGACCTTGTATGATACAACTAATCTAGATAACTAACACCATCCCCGGCAACGGCGCCAATGATGAGTGGCGAGGTACCCCTACACTCAACCATACGAAACGAGCGTCACACGTGCGATCCGGTTGAACTCCGCAGATGGACTAGTTGTGGCACCTAGATAGT
>MNCI01031492.1:879587-897584 GCA_015680685.1 Gnetum montanum
TTCTAGGAGTTTAAGGGTGAGAGAGAGAAAACAGTAAATAACATTAAAGAAATAAATAAATAAATAAATGACAAAGTGAATGTTGCAATGATGAAGTAATCTCGATCTTTATTGCCGGTCATGTGCATGTCCAAGTACAGCACACTCGAATAAAGACACCGTACAATTACATTCACCACACTGTGGGCAGACACGGGAAAAATAATGTAACTCTAGAGGGATCAAACTACCAGAGCTTTGCTACTTCTAACTAGGATCCCTAAACAAGGGAGAGCCGCATCTTATTTATAGATATGGTGGCGGACTGCGATATCGCATAGGCGATATCATAGGGAAGACGCGATATTGCATATGCGATATCGTGACCTATGCGAATCGCGTACGCGATATCGTGGCCTATGTGAATCGTGTCTCATCACTGGTGTTAGGAACATTTAGAAACTAGTTAATGAATAATTAATGTAAGTTAGCCACTTAGTTCTCTCTCCCTCTCCTTTATTAGCAGAAGAAAAAAAATACAAAAGCTATAAAAATCATATACCTCAAGCTTACTTAACCATACAACCATGAAAATACAAGTAATTTTATGAAGACAATGATTGATCAACCCTGAGTGTTCCATTAAGATGCATAAGCACTTGGTCCTTGGAGTTCGACCAGATCGTGTGTGAAACACTCATATTCGTATGGTTGAGTGTAGGGATACCTCGCCACTCATCATTGGCACCGTTACCAAGGACTTAGTTGTTTGTGCACTACGTAGAACATAGGAAATCATTCATATCGTTGGAATGTTAGAACGAACCTTTAGGGTTAATCAAAGAAAGATGAGACAACAGTACATTGCACACCAAACAAGACAAGATTTCTTCTTCTTTGCATAAGAGCACTTCATCGCCTAAGACTAACACAAGAGGCATTTGGCGGCATAATACACATAACCATGATCTACTAGTTCCTCAATAGTTTCATGTGGTATATACTCATCCCAATGAGTATGTACCCGATTTCACCTTTATTCTCCACCAAGACAAACAACTGTGTTGGAGAGACTTGGAGGGTAACATAGTGTTGCCTCCAGACGGATCAGTTCCCAACATGCTCGTTCGTGCTCTCACACGAATAGGCATGCTGCTTTTATATGCAGAATATGTTGCATGTGATCATGACTCAAGGTACTATCATCTGAAAGAAGCGCAATGTCAAAGGGACTTGCAACACGAGAGATACCATACATCTTTGAAGGGTAAAAGGCCCCATGAAGTGCCACACGTTTTGAGCAAAATTGAGGATGGTGAACCTGATTCAATAGATTCCCCACAAAATGATGTTCCTCCTCCTAACATTGGTTAGGAGGTAGTGTATTAGAACCTCCACTCCATTATTCACAACCCTAGTTCTGATACCCATGAACACGAAGTGTTCAATGAAGGAACATGAACACACGATAAGGGCAGCCATTCTGATAGTGATCACGATCAAGGTTGAGACCACCGAAGAGAAGGTAGAAATCACCATCAAGGTGATGGTTCTCCTTCTTCTTCACCTTCATCATCATCTTCACCCTCTCCTTTTAGTGTTCAGACGTAGTCATAGGAAAACCAATCGTGAGGATAAGGGAAAACGAATTGAAAGTCATGGACGAGACTATCCAGAAAAAGGACAAGGACACTCTGAAAAATCAAGGCATAGAAGAAGGGAGAGTAGGGAACCGTGTAGACACCATAAACGCTATGAACGAGATGATCACGAAGAACCCCTACTTGCAACTAGAAGCATGCTAGATATAATGGAGGCCGTAAGAGTTTCAACAAGGCACCAAAAGGATAGTAGGATCAAGAGGTTAGACATGAACAACATCCCACAATTTGAAGGGGGATATAACGCTGCTCCTCAAAATCATTTACTAGCATGCCATGATGCATGTGCCTTGTAAAACATAGAAAACAAATGGTAAAAACTAAAGTTGTTTCCAAGGACACTAGTGAAAGAAGCTAAAAGCTGGTACCGGTCCTTAAAATTGGAATCCATTTGGAGGTGGAGTACAATGTTAGAACTGTTCAATGATAAGTACCAAACATACTCCTGAGTGTCTAACCTGCGGAAGCAAATCTAAGGATGGAAGCAAGGAAATCATGAACCCTTAGATGCTATCATGGGCCGCTATTATGCACTATTACATCGTTGCCCTGGCCATGGTTATTCGTAGTGGGATCAACTACGCCATCTTGTGGATGGACTTAGACATGAAACAAGAAGAACCCTTAGGACGTATGCCCAAGGAAGGTTATCGGAGCTTAGGTCTCATCAAATTCATAGACTACTAGAGTTAGTTTCCAAAGAAGAAGGTGAGCTATGAAAGAGAGAAAGTGCAAAAGAATACAACCGAGATCCTTCCCTTCAAAAACGGGGAGTGAGATTTTGTGAGGAGGAAGAAGAGTCACCACTCGAAGAGATGGTGAATAGAAAAAATTTGCCTCTCCAAAAGTTAACATCAAAAGTATCAGCAAAGGTAGATCAAATGTGGAACTCCCTACATAGTAGGTTTGAAACTGTTCTTAAAATTGTAGAGGAGTCCAGGGAGCGAGGTAGTGACCAGGACAAAAAGAAAAAGAGAGAAGTGGAAAATGCACGTCACAAGGGGAAGGGAAAAATGGCCATCACAGAAGAGGTTGTGGATTTAGGCATGGACAATGATAGTGGATGCGAGATATGCCAATACAACCATCCTAAGGGATGTTGCCCAGTGATCTCACATCTACAAGAGTTTGGGGTGTATGCACTCAACCCACAACTAAATAAACAACAAGCACCCCGACGGTTACCTTATCCCCAAGGTAACCCAAGGAAGTTCCACCAACCTTCAACATATTATCCAAGTGGAACTCCACCACAACCCATTGAGCAACATCAACAATGGAAATACCCACAGTCATGGTGGATGCCACCACCAAGGCAACAATACCCATACCGGCAACCTGACCCATGTGGCTACTACGTGCAGATCTAATCTCTCCACATGACTCTGTTAGTCACATTACACCACAACATTACTACCAAGCCCATGAGTATCATAGAACTCCTTCTCCTAGCGGAGATAACCCGCAAATATACCATCCTTCAAATCCATCTGCAGCTCTCACACCAATAGCTCCATTACCACGTGCTCTAGCAATGCAAGGGGAACTCCCTACTCAACCACAACAATACAATGCCACAAGGGTTGTAAATCTTCAACCCATTATTGGTTCTGACAACCATATGAAGAAAATACTTTTCTTCAGAACCAATAGTCCAACCAAGCTCTTACAACCACAAGTAGTTGAACCTTTAAACACCTCCCCATCAAATAAAGCTTCAGAGCTCCCTTTGAACTAAACACTGAGCTCAACGCATACGGTTATGTTAACACATGCCGTTACTAACTGGATCAAGGTTGGCCACCTTCCCAGGAAATTATCTGATCCTAGAAGCCTTCTAATCTATCTCCAAATCATTGGGAATGAGCCATGCAAAGCTCTTACGTATTTAGGTTCTAGAGTCAACTTAATATCACAAGAAATGTCCAAAGCTTAGAACCTGCCTCCATTAAAGAAGAGGAATATTCACCTAGAGTTGGCTGACCAGTCCATCACTATTCCCTTGGGACTAGTGGAGGACATCGTCACCACTGTGTGTGGGTGGTCGTACCTAACTAATTTCCTAGTGATACAAGTGAATAAGGGTAAAGGGGACTTCCCAATAATAATGGGAAGGCCATGGCTAAGTACTATAGATGCATGTCTAGGAATCTGCAATCTTTTCCTGGAAATATCTAAGGAGAACACTTTTGGAAAGATCGAGAAGAAGAAGGTTCCATGCATTGCATACAATAATACAGGGTGCAATTGCGTGCAGAGATCATGGGTTGTGCAAAGTTTAGCATTTCTTGCATGCAACCGGTGTGCACAAAACATTAACATACAAAAGTGCCTGTCTGTAACAACCACACGATAAGAAGACACCCAGTGGCTGATAGCTGATCAAGAGAGCAACTCACTAATGTGCATGAAACTAACTGAGGGAATAACTTGCGCTTACATCGAAAGCATAGATGCACTATAACTGAGGAAATAACTTGTTGCTTAAAAATATTATTATTATTGTTTTGTCCCATAGCCCTTTTCAGCTGAGACTATTCCTAGGTTTCCATACCCATATGGGAGGTGCCCTAGGCAATAGTCTCCTAAAATGAGTTTTCACAGGTGTTGGCGGTGTGTCCAAAATTTACGCATCAAAACATGAGGCAACGACTTCTAATTTAAACTAAGCTTATTTTACATGTTCTCTTCATTTTAACTAATAGGCAATGTCAACGCACGCGACAGATTGTGAACCTGAAATCTAGCACAAAAACTTTTGAAATTTGGCTTAAAAAATAGAACATTGAGATGGATATTCACAATGTTATATAAGGCATTTCCATAATAGTATAACGGAACAAGAAACTTTTGTAAATTTGTAGTAATTTAATAAAAAATTTCCATAATAGTATAATGGAACAAGAAACTTTTGTAAATTTGGAGTAATTTAATAAAAAAGTTCCATAATAGTATAACGGAACAAGAAACTTTTGTAAATTTGGAGTAATTTAATAAAAAAGAAACAATTCTAATTAAATAGCATTACATGAAGCATCAACAAAAAACGACAGCATATTTATCTGCTTTATCCTATCACCTACAATGTCAAGTTAAATAAGTTGAGCAAGATTGGGCTTCCATTATTTTAGAATTGAAATAGGAAGATGGATTCATCTTTCAAGAGAAAGAAAATTTGTCATTTATATAATGAAAAAGCATTTGAAGATAAGCATAAAATATTCCTGGAATGTCTTGTTTTTGTGCAATGTGGCCACAAATGGCAAACTATAGCTAATAATTTAATTGAACTTTTTGAAATAGCATATCACCACAAATTGCAAACTATAACTAGTAATTTAATTGAACTTTTTAAAATAGTGAGAAAAACTTAGTAACTTGATGAAGTATTTGCTACACATATATGTTTCTATCTAATAAATTTTAAAGAACAATCAAACTTAATAAAAAGCATTTCAATTTCGATTTCACTTTTTAAGTTTTAACATGCAGGTCCGCTTGCCTGTCTGGGTGTCTGGTCTTCGATGAGGCTTTTGACACGAACGTTATTTTTTTATGTGACAAGTTGCGCTTAAAATTTCCGGTCGTCCAAAATCTATTTTAAGCATCGGTCAAGATGGTTTTCCCTAAACTTAGACATAGATATACAGTCCGATTTACAACCAAGGCAAAGCGATTTTCTCAAACAAAAAATAACGGTAGTATATAGTAAGTATACTTGTACCTGATCTGCCGCCACGTTAATTTGGCTGGAGGATACCTTATCAACATCAAGAATGATGAACAAATCAACATAGTCGGCACTCGGCAGTGCCGGCAATGGTAAACTAGCTTTTGGGTAAATTTAGTGATTCAGGGATGAATGACAGATTTTATACAACAAATAAGTCCACCATGTCATTCCCACTCGCTGATTTAATTGAGGATTCAACATTTCCAAGTATAGCCAGGTGCAGATCCGCTGAGTATTCACATTTATAATTTATATGAGCAATCTGTGCACTGAGTAGCTGCCATTTTCTTGGCTGCAGCAGCAAGTCAGCAAGAGCAAGGGCGAAGAATGAAACATGAATTTCAGTTGTAAAAGGGCACAATCAGATTCTTCCCAATTCGGGTGGGAGCATCGGTGGATGCTAAAGAGGCAGATGCGAGGGCATCGTTTGTGCTGGAATCAAAGGGTAACTGGCAACATGCAGGATTTCATCTCACAAATTGAATTGTGGATCCAGCTCTGCTCAGTCTGTTATGGGCGTTTAAGTTTCTGGGCAGAAGACACCTGCGTTTTAGAGACCTGGCTAATGATGTTTTGGGTACTATGTATATAGCTGTCTACATGCTCACCAGGGTTTACGACGAAGCCACCTTTGGTTGTACATTCTAACAGTACATGAGCACTAACTGCTCTGCGATGAGCCCTCCAGCTTTTACCAGCAGAAGATTGATCATTTGCCTTGCAAATGAAAACACAAAGGAAATGGTTTTAAAACGAAAAAGATCATTCCGGAGATGGATAAAAACGGAAAGAAATTAAAAATCTGTATCACGTTTGCATAGTGCAACCATGATGAAAATTGAATACTGTATTCCTTGTTGCGTTTTTCCCAGGAGAATGACAAAAAATGACATCGCACGTTGAATGTAATGCACACGACAAATGGTTTATGAATCGTGACATTCAACTTTTTGCTCAAAGTAGGTCAGCATTTACATTTTGAAGTTCCATTCAAAGTATTGTATTAGAACCAAGACAAGGTTTTTTCCGAGTATTTATTTATTTGATTGGTAGCTGCCGCTCATCAGTTTGCCATGTATGCTTGTTTGCGTTTTTAGTAAATGTACATCCTGCAAAGGTCTTGATATGGGTCTCACCATTTACGCTGCGATTACATTCTCATCTTGAGATTGGAACTGGAATTTTCTTCGGTTTCCTTTGCATGTACGAGGTAGTAGAAACCTCTATGTTATAGGTTTTGAAATTATCTTGGAGAAAATTAAGGAAAGGTAACATTTTAAATATTAAGCTATAAAAATAAACCCTAAGGAGTCTATTAATCTATCGTGCAAAAGTATATATCTTTAAAAATGAGCAAAAACATATTTTTAAGAATTATTTGGTTACATGAGCATTTGAATATTATATCTATAGATTTCAGTTCTCCCAGTTCAAAAGTTGTTTGGTTCTGTGGGCTTATGGGAGAAAGTATAATGGGATTCTGGTGGAAATACCCAATATATAAGTTGATTTTTAGATTCTTTAAAGATTTCATTTCCAAAAGTGGGATCTGCTTATGCATAAATCTTTAGATTCAAATCTCCAAGAATTCTAACATTTATAAATTTAACCAACAAAACCAGTGATTAAATAAGGGGCGCTTAATCGCCGGGTCACATGCTTGATTGCAATTCCAAGAAAAGAGCTCACCGATTTAGAGTGACCGTGATCTTTGCAGTGACTCTATGTGACTGAGCTGCCCCTGCTACAAAGTCACCTTAGCTGCCCCTGCTACAAAGTCACCTTAGACTTGTCCTGCAACAAAGTCAACTAAAAATAGGGCATGAGTTTTAGTGAAGGTAACTGCCTGATGTGGAAGGCGTTCATGAATTTTAATTTTTAATGGACATAACTACTGATATGAAAAGCGCACAGCTTTGATATGAGTTTAACAGCAACACCTGAGATATCATGGATCACTTCATGGATCACTTCAATTGAACGGCAACACCCATATCACGAATCACTTCAATTGAATGCAAAGTCCATCTCTATATTCCAATGTTTCACTTTCATTTAATGCAGAAACTTAGGGATAAGGCTATCATATTTTTAAAATTTGCCTTTTCCATTTTCCTTGCACTTGATCTTGAGAGCAGGACTTTACACTTGCGCTTGAGAAAGGATCAACATCAATTTTCTGATTGGGTATGAGATTTTTATGTTCTGCTTTGACACTGGCAATATTATTTTATTAAAATATTTTAAATTTGTTGTGTATTAAAAAGTGGGTATATTTGTAATTTGTTGTTCATAATAAATCCACAAATTTTTTGGACAGGATCGTGTGTCTCGGTAACTTTGGGGACTTGAATTTCTGTGCAGCATGACTAGCATTTGTATTTCATTTTCAAAACTGTAGCAGAGTGCACAGCTTTGGAATTCAGTTAACGCCATGGCATCCAAGTTGCTTCCGTTGAACCTAGAATTGTAGGGGGACCTTACAGCATTCAGGATTTCCCTGCATATTTTCAGTTCTCTTTTAAATAGGAGTCTCTGTTTCTCTTTTCTTTTTTCTTGCTAAAAGTAGCAATGTTTTAGAACTAAAAATATGTTTAAGAAGATAAGAGACTATTTTATACATTACCATATACTGGTTTGAAATAGTTCAAGTTGTTTTAGAGCTTTTCTTAACTTGTGATTTAGTTTGATAGTTTTTGCACAATAATTAAACGTTAATGAATCTCATTTTGGTGTAGAGCAATTAACTACCAATTTATTGAATTTTTTCAATGATGTATTTAATATGCATTTGCTTAGGCAGATTTACCTATTTGAAGTTTTTGCAAAGTTTGTGTGTATTTTGTTAGTCATGATATCTGTTAACATAGTTACCAAGTATTTAACCCAACCTATTTTAATCAACTTGGTCATCAATTTTTGTATATTTAACTATATTTATAATTATTTTGTATTTTTTAAATCCATTTCTTTGACGAACTATTTAATTGATTTTTTGACGACCAGTGGACTCCAACTCCTTTACGAAAATGCCAACAATGACCCGAATCGGAAAACTTAAACACTGAACAAAACACACCCTACAATGACTCAAATTGATCAAAATTTCTAATAGATATTTGAAGAAGCTCATGTGAGGAGTGTAACATGATACAATCTGAATCCTACTGTTATCATAGCTCTTGCAATGCTTAGCAATGCAAGGAAAAAGGCACATGAGTTTCAGACTTTTGGATATCTGAGCAAGGAGTTTTTGGGTACTATAAAATATATACGGTTTAGCCATGTGATGTTTATATAAACTTTATACAAACTTTCACCATCATCATGATTAAATGCATGTTGTCGATGCATGTTGTCATGTAATATAAATAAATGTAAGTGTAGACAAATTTTTCTCTATAAATTAAACTTTGTGATTTGTTATCATTATTTTTAGAATAATAGTAAGATGATTGTTTCTTAAGTTATTTGCTTAAACATGGGTACAAGGCACTTGAAAAGAGGTTACCTTTTCAAAGAAGTTAAGCTTTCATAGATAATTTTTAATCCATTTTATTTAAAGAAAGCTAAGATAAGATAACCATGACATCATCATAGAAAAACTTAGAACAAGATTAGGATAATGATTACTTCTATCATGGTAAAATGACTATAAACTGCCCAATAAAGTTCCGTTTTTAGCAGTTATACCGTGGCTGTAAACTCCCCGATAATGTTTCCGGGGAATTAACAGAAACACATACGTATTATACATATATATATATATCGACGCTTGTTTGTTCTAAATGAACAAGTCCATTTTTAATTGTTTCATTGTTAATCCTTCGGTAAAAAGAAAATGCACCCTGAACCTGATTCTTTAATGCTAGAACTTTTTTAATTGATGGTTTGAAAAAATGGAATCCAATCCAAAACTTCTGAAATTTCTAGTCAAATACTCGCACTCTAGACCTCTAGTGTCACGTTTTGAGTGACGTGAAGGCCCAGTGCGTGGTTAGTCTTCGAATTGGGTTTTGAATCGACTGTCAAGTGTTTTTATTTGACAAGTTGCACTGAAAATTTCCGGTCGGCCAAAATCTATTTTGAGCATGGGATGAAGATGTTTTCCCCTAAACTTAGATATACGGTCAGATTTAAAACCAAGGATCCACGGGCAAAACACTTTTCTCAACAAAAAATCGCCAGTGGTATACCTTTAACATTATCTGCGGCCACACGACGTTAACTTGGCTGGAGGATGGGCGAAGCAAAAATCAACATAGTCGGCAGTGACGGCAATGGCTAACAAGCCAAAAAAGATGACCGGCAATTGGGTAACTGAAGCAGTGATTCAGTGTCAACATTTGGTCAATTCTAAAGAATCTATGCGGCAAGGAAGTCCAACAATCTGATTCCCATCGGCTAATTTAATGGAGGATTCCACACTGAAGATTACATTTAGGATTTATATGAAAAATCTGTGTTGCCGAGTAGCTGCCATTTTCTAGGCTGCAGCAGCAAGTCAGCAAGAGCAATGGCGAAGAATGAATTATCAATTACAGTAGCAAACGGGCGCAGTGAGATTCATTCCAATTGGGAGGGAGCATTGGTGGATGTTAATAAAGAGGCAGATGCAGGGGCAGCGTTCGTGCTGGAATCCAAGGGTAACTGGCAGCATGCAGGATTTCATCTCACAACATCAATTGTGGGTCCGGTTCTACTCAGTCTGCCATGGGCGTTTGAGTTTCTGGGATGGTCTGCAGGAGTTGCGTGTCTCATTGTTTCAGCTGTGATTACATTTTATGGATACAATCTTCTGTCACTGGTCTTGGAGCGCTTAGCGGCACAGGGAAAAAGGCACCTGCGTTTCAGAGATCTGGCTATTGATGTTTTAGGTACCGTAGATAAGCGTGTAAAATTTTTTATTGCCATTTTCACTGCTGCAATTTGGGTGCTGCCTTTTGGGATTGTCAAAGGGGTCTTGATCCTTTTTTCTTCCTGGGTTGAAGCACAGCAATGTTTTCTTGGGACAATTTTTGGCTTTTTGGCGCGGTTGTATTCTTGATTAGTATTAGCCTGTGTGCGTGGGGTGATCATTTGGAAAGATGGTAAGGTATTAGCTTTTTCAACTGCGGAGTTGGAAGGGTTGGATGAGTATAGCTATTTGAAAAAAGATTAAACTTTTCTGATCTACCCAATCCCAGAATATCGAAAAGTCCATTTCACAGTATGAGCATGAGTATTGAGCCTTCCGATAATGACCCTTTATAGTATTAGCCTGTCTAATCAGCGTTTGAGGCTTACGATGCTCCTTTGTGGGATTCTTTTCCATTTTTACTGTGACCATGTTCAGTTTTTGATGACATTACTTAACGGCTTGATCATCTGCACGAGTACTGCTCTACTGTATGCTTGTGTAAGTCTTCATTCCTATCAATTTTCCAGGTCAAAATGTGTAAGTCTTCATTCCTATCAATTTTCCGGGTCAAAAACCAATTTTCAAAATTCTCCTTTTTGAGTCCAAAATCAAAATTTCTTGTTGGAGTTGGGAAATAGGCGTGTAGTATACTCGGGTGTCTTCATCGTCTATGCTGGGTTTTTCCTAACCTTATAACTTTACGAATGCTGTTTATTCGGTTGTTTAATTCGTTCTTTTCTATTTGAATTCCATTAACCTAATATTATAGTATGAAGTTTTAGCTTTCCAGAGTTTCCACCATGGTACTTGTTTCTAAAGGACTAAAGCTATGACTCTGTTTTATTCCTCTGTATGCTTATATCCCACAACTCAAATTCTATTATGGTTGGATTTGAACAAGGACCGAAATGGGCCAAAGTTACAGTGATGCCGGCCCAATTTGTAGGATGCTTCGGAGCTGTCGTTGCATGCACACTGCTTGGTGGTCAGAGCCTCAAGGTTTTCCAATTTTTCAAAGTTCAAACTGTCCTTTTAGTTTTAAATAATCTTAATTCCAATCTCGTATCTGGTACTGATACAGGGTCGGTTTATGCCGTTTTGAATGAATGAAACTGCTTAATTCTAAACCTGAATTTGAATGACTTGTTTGCGGCAGTTTCTTTACGTGATGTATAATCCACACGACAGTATAAAACTGTACGACTTCACAATGATATTCGGAGGGATCATGATGATTATGTCCCAAATGCCAACCTTCCATTCTCTGCGACACATCAACGCCATTTCGCTGTTCTTAACTCTGTGTTACAGCGCATTAGCTGTTGCAGGATGCATCTATGCAGGCCAGTCCACAAAACAAAATTAAAATCATTTGGAACATGTTTTCGCCAATCACTGTAAATTGCAAAGTTTTATGTCCATTACATTAGAAACTCTGTTGAGTTTATTAACGCATGAAAACTAAGATTTGCAGGCAAGCAGGGAGCAAGTTACTCCATAGAAGGAAGCCAGGCATCAAAGATCTTTGGAGCATTCAATGCAATGGCTGTGATAGCAGGCACATATGGAAGCGGCATAATTCCAGAAATACAGGCAACACTAGCTCCGCCAGTCACAGGCAAAATGTTCAAGGGACTCTGCATCTGCTACTCGGTAGTCATTCTTACATTTTTTACAGTTTCCATTTCTGGATACTGGGCCTTTGGAAACTCTGCACAAGGCAACATTTTGAGCAATTTTGCTCCTTCGGGACGGCCTGCACTGGTACCCAGATGGCTTCTTTTTGCAACCAATTTCTGCGCCCTCCTCCAATTATTTGCAGTGGCTCTGGTAAGCAATGCCATTTCTGGGAAACTTGGATTCTGTAAATTGCAGAAAATATCTCCGACTTCTCATTATAATTTTTGAATTTATAAATTGGGCAATGTCATCTACCGTCACACTGCGTCAGAGATTTTAACAATTTGAATTTAATTATGTATGAGCAGGTGTACTGTCAACCCACATTCGAGGTAATTGAGGGAAGATCTGCAGATGTAAACATGGGAAAATTTTCAGCCAGGAATGTTATACCCAGATTAATTTTAAGGACCATGTTAGTGGCATTAGCCACGTTAATTGCAGCAATGCTTCCATTTTTTGGAGATATAAGCGGCGTTCTCGGGGCATTTGCGTTCATGCCTCTGGATTTCATCCTTCCCTCTCTGCTCTACAATCTGACGTTCAGGCCCTCCAAACGAAGTTTAGTATTTTGGATAAATTCTACAATAAGTGCTATATTTTCAGCATTGACATTGTTGGCGGGTGTAGCTGCCGTCCGACAAATCTACATGGATGCTGATACATACAAACTTTTTGCAAACATGTAGCAATGTTTATTCAGTTTCGTTTGTGACTTGGTAATGGCAATGTGAACCCTTGTATTATGAAAAATAACAGATTATTGCATTCTCCTGCGCTAAAATACTTGTTCGAAGAGCTGTTGTTCGTTGAGCGCTCTCTAGTTAAGGCTTTCCAATGAATCATTTCACACAATTTGCAATCTAGTTGCTTCAACCATGCAAAAATGCAACACCGTGGAATTGAAAAACATGCTGAGGCTTTTAACAATGAACACTAAATAAACTTTAACTATGTATTCACAGTTTGCATTTTTAATAAAATTAACTATGCATTCAAAGTTTGCTTTTTTAATAAACTTAGGGAACAGCAGGTTTCCATCTTAAGCTTCCTGTTAGAGTGGAACAGGACGGAAGGAAGAAGTTTGGAACCTTAGGTGGATGTCGGACTCCAAGTTTTGGCGGAAGGTCATCTACAGCCAATTACCGCATGCAACTCTATTTCATGACATTTTATGGAGATTTAAGTAAAGAAACAAGAAGGGTTTTGCCTTGAATTGTAAGAATAGACATGTAAGGCTTTAACGCTCCAAAAAGAGGGTTAGATTTGGGCCAAAAAGTGCCAAAACTATTTTTGACATTCTTTGTATATTTTTTTTAAGGGATTGTCACTTAGAGTAATGGTAAGTTATTCATTTTTTTCAAAGACCTAGGTTCGAGCCTAGGCACAACCACTCAAAGAGGTTAAGCTTTCACTCATCTACTGACCCTTTTAGGATATGCTTAGTAGGATGAGCATTGTAGCTCTAGGGGATGATCCTTTTTTATTCTTTATATGTTCTTGACTCTACTTAGTAGAATGAGCATTGTGGCTTCCAATAACGATCCTTTTTTATTCTTTGAGAACTTTTTAGATACACACAAACAAATTTGCTTTAAACTTGAGACATAAAAACAAATGAGATGAAACCCAAAGAAAGAGCTTCAACCACCCACAAATCATGAGATAATGAATTGAAATATGTCACAAATTTTAAATCCTCAATGCATAGAGTTCAAAGCAAGTGAATAGATGATAATCCTTCCTTGAACTAGAGATCAAATGCTTTAAAATATTCATAACAACCATAAAACATTTATGCTTAAACATGTATGTAAAAAATTTAAAATATAACAGAAAATTAACTCAAATTTTAAACCTAAATATGCAACTAAAGCATATAAAACATGGGAAATATTATGAGAACTAAAACATATATGAGAGAAACTTGTGAATAATATAAAAACTCCAAAAATTATTAATATCCATATTGAGCTTTTTGCAATATTTTTTGGAGTCTCCATACAAAGCAAGAAATTATGAACAATTTTTCTTGGAATGTTGATTAGTATTGTGCAACCTACAATACTCAATTCAATCAATTTATTTGAAATTTGTTGTAGGNGTTCAATCAATTTATTTGAAATTTGTTGTAAAGTAGAAAAAACCTAATTCATTTGAGATTGCATTTCAAACTCTAATTTAGGACTTAGTAGATTTGAAGAATGAGTAAGTCCTCTCAATTGAGTGGCAAATAGTTCCTAGCCCTCAATTATAGAAATCTACAAGCATAGGAACATAGAAAATACTAATGTCTCTTAGATTATAGAGACTATAAAGAATTTTGAAGCTTTTGATTTTGTTTTACTTGACAATTTATATGAATCCTTGTTAGAAGATATCATTTCATGATACATATTTCTGTAGATTATTAGATTTATTTGTCTATATAAGGGTTTTACACTAATAATTCAAGCTATCCTTGAATACTATGAAATTAATATTTTGCATACCTACTATTTTTTTCCTAATCTTTTTTCCTTGTCCAACTGGCCAATTCTAAAATGATTGAGAAATCATTGGATTTCAAAGTTTTTATGGATTAATGTAATACTTTTATTGCTCATGAATGGAAAGTAGATTTTGATCCTTATTCTTCTAATTACTCTAAAATTTCTTGCTGGATTAAATTAGAAAATCTTCCTTTTATTTTTGAAAGTGTTGAAAGTGAAATTGTTGGTAACATAGGTATAATCCTAAAAACAGAGTTAAAAACATCACTAGATGGTATGTAATGTGCATGTTATTTTGTAGAGGTTGAGTTATGGCAGAGAATGATAAAATTAAAGCTCAAGGTTGATAATCTATATTTTTTCTAGAAAATTACATACTATAATTTGCAAGGATGTCATAGTTATTGTCTTCATGAAGGTCATGTTATTGGATTCTATCCTATTCTCAATAAAAAAGTTATTTATGAATAAAAAGAAATAATAATTTTTAGAAAAGATAAATAATTGTAGTTTTCAATAGGCACAAATGAAACCTTCTTCAATAAGTTTCTAAACTTTTACTAATCCTTTTAATTCGAAAGATGCCAATAAACTCATGTCATTTAAAGAAAATTCTTCTTTGGAAAAAAAGAAATTTTCAATAGGGATCAATAATGAAAATATTGATGCAGATCAATTTCACTTAGTGCAATACAAAAATAAGAGGTCTACAGATACTTCTTTCAATTTAATAGCCTAAAAGTATCTCCTTCTTTCTCTAATCCTACTGTTATTTCAAATGTTTTTTTATTGGAAAATGTTTTTTTCATTTATTAATGACATGGATTTTGAGACCAATGTTGAGCTTGAAAAATCGGGGATGGAAGCCTCTTCCTTCACATCTCAATGCTATTTTTATCATAGAATGTTTGAGACCTTTCTGATAAGAAGAAAGTTTGCTAATGATGAGTGGCGAGGTACCCCTACACTCAACCATACGAAATGAGCGTCGCACGCATGATCCGGTCAAACTCCACAGATGGACTAGTTGTGGCACCTAGACAATTATCCTTAGGTCGTAGTTCGCTGTCTTCCCACCTAGACTAGTGTTGCATTTGTCACGTATGGTTTAGTCCAGAGTGAGGTGTATGATGTGTCCTAATCTATGCTACTCCTGAAGGTAGTGGAAAATAATATTTAACTAAGCTAAGCTAGGAGGAAAAGGGTAAGAAAATCTAATCTAGCCTAAGTGCAACGAGCAACCGATTCCTTGATCAACCATACACATCTTGGACTTCATGCACGACTACCACTGGGACTACCAAGCGTAGGTCCTAGGTAGGCCACTGGGATTACCAAGCGCAGATCCCAAATACAGCACTGGGTTACCAAGCGTAGGTCCTGGATATGCCACTGGGCTACCAAGTAGTCACACTTAAATGCTCGTAATCAAGTCGTACTCGTTCCACTTTCTAGGAGTTTAAGGGTGAGAGAGAGAAAATAGCAAATAACATTAAATAAATAACAAATAAATAAATGACAAAGTGAATGCTGCAATGATGAAGTAATCTCGATCTTTAGTGCTGGTCATGTGTGTGTCCAAGTATGGCACACTCGAATAAAGACACCGTACAATTACATTCACCACACTGTGGGCAGACACAGGAAGAAATCTAACTCTGGAGGGATCAAACTGCCAGAGCTTCGCTACTCTAAAACTGGGATTCTTAAAACTGGGAAAGACGCATCTTATTTATCGATATGGCGGCGGACTACGATATTGCATACGCAATATCGTAGGGAAGATGCGATATCGCGTACGCGATATCGCGGGGGATAAGATATCGTGGCCTATGCAAATCATGTCTCATCATACCCCCACGACTGAATAAAAACTCGTCCTCGAGTTACAAGGAGAACAAGCTTCATTGATTACACAGTGGATAGGTATGGGATTATTAACTGGAAAAAGAAATGGACTAATGTTGTAGTGTGGGGAGACACAACACAGAGAAAAAATACTACAACTACAAAAAATTGGAACTCATATAGTTTCTGATGGCGATGGCTCCTCCATAGGTGTCTTTCCCTTTTCTTTTGCTCCAGGTCTTGGGATTTGATGGCGTTGAAGTATGGCGTAGAGTTTCTCCTCTTGTAAGGCCTTGAGTGCCTTGGTGTGTGTGTGAGTTTGCACTTGTGCCATAGAGGTAGCCCAGACAGCCTTCTTTTTTTCTTCTACCACCCTTTTATTCTCTATCAATAGTTTATTAAGTTGCTCGGTTCTGAAAGTGTCAAGCTGGTTCTGAGCAACCTTTCGCCCTGTATTCGGAAGTTTAATACTTCCAAAATGGCTTGAATAGAGAAATCAATAGTCACACCACAAATGTTAACCATGGTGCCTTCTTCTTTATTGTGCCAAAATTGGTACGTTTCCCCTGAGTGCCAGGCACCACTTTCAGAGAGGGTATCTCCTGCTTCTGCCTGCCCAAACTATACAGTAGGAGGATCTTCTTGATGAACATTGATTGATTATTCCTCTTATTTTGCATGTTGTCCAATAGGACCTTTTCTTCCACCTCTCTGAGCTCGTTTCCTTCCACCTTGGGCAGGACCTTCCTATTGTTTGCGTTTCGGGGCCATCTGCAATCACACGGGACAAATCGTTAGTAAGGTTGTTACCAAAGTTAGGTTATACCTTACTGCTTGCCTTAATAGATTTAATTTATTTCCATGTGATGTTAATTATTAGAAGAACATGTCCCCAAAAGATTATAGTGTTCAGTTCTCTTTACTTAGGTGGTTTCCAAATTTAATTTTCTGGTATAGCTAAGGGGATGAAATTGTTTTTGACACATTCTATTCTTAATTTTAGAACTAATTACCCTTAAAGATGTCCTTTGGATGATGATGAATTTCAAAAAATTTATGCACTATTCGGCATGTGCCCCCTCCCCCACGACTAAGCTAAACACTCTAGGTTCAAGTAGGTTCAAACAGAATTGAAATCAGAGTACCAGCGAGCAAGTTATGGATATGAAAGTAAGGGATGCACAATCGCGAGTCGTAGAGAGGAATTTGAAAAACTTCCCCTACGTGAACAGTTACAAATGATGTTGATTAGCAAAGGGGGGTCACGTATATATATTTTTATTGAAGTTAGGGCACGTAGAGAATGTACCAAATTTTTAATATTTCTTTGAAATTAAACGATGTAAACTAATGACATCTAAACGATTGTTAAAGGGTTCTAGGGTAATTCAACTAGTTCTGAAGGCACGAAAATTTTGATGGTGTGGAATTTATCAAGAAGGACCTCGGATGGTAGAGAAAAAGGCTATGTGATGGTAATAAGGAAAAGAAAATTATGAAAAATTAAGCTGAGGATAAGAAATCGTGTGTTCTAGCTAGAGAATTAATGAAGATTACAACAAAATTACACAAGTGGGTCCTCCCCAAAGCAAGTTTCAACGTATTATGCCCTTGTGTAATCACACTTAAAGTGTCTATGGGCACTAGAAGGGTTAACTATAATCTACACTAACTCCACAAAACACACACATGTAAATATCATCG
>MNCI01031492.1:903981-971633 GCA_015680685.1 Gnetum montanum
AAATGGGGGATATCCCCCATAACTAAACGGTTGAGTATGGCAAGGATTAATAAATGAGAAATGAGGATCCTTGCATATTGGAAATATTGAAATCGGTCCATATTTATCCCCTTGGATTTCACACACTTCATAATAAGCATAGTGGAGCACTTTATACGATGTAGTTCCCAGATAATGAGTTGACCCACTATGATGTTTAGGACTGTTAGATGGTATGCAAGGATTAGGATGATGCCTTCCATGGTTGTGTTCATTGGGATGTATGGTGTTTGGAGTGTTAGTTGGTGGCCTTGATGAAGTTACATGAGGCGTTGGGTTCGAAGGTAAGGGTGCACCACATTGTTGGACTTGTGCTACGTTGGAAGGTGAAGTGGCCTCTGAATTGTGTTGTCCCTTCCTACGGTCGTGTTTTAAAGAAAAGACGCCTTTGATGTTGAGGAGGCTCTTCACTACTGTTAATAGTAGTAGCACAAGTGTTGTTCGTGGGTTGTTGCTGTGGCACAAACACCTTAGAAATAGTTGGTGGCACTGTGGAAGGAGGGAAAGGATAAGAATGTTGAGAGTTAGGAGGAGTATAAGGTGCATAAGGTGGTGGTTGTGTTGGAGGTATGGGCTGATAATATTGTGGAGAATGGTATTGTGGTGAGATAGAGTATGTTGGCCTAGTTGAAGAAACAGGGTGTTAAACGTGATAGGTGTTTGGATTCAGAAAATATGAAGGGTGCCTCTAGTCTAAGGGTGTATTCCCCCACGACTAGGATTGTTGCCATTGTGATCAAACACAGTATCTCCGTACGAACCCTGGATGTAACGTGTTTCCCCAATGCTCATGTAGATGTAACAAGACTGGGCATTGGCCTTTGGGATGATCATACAGGCATATGTTGCCTTCATACGTATGATTGGCAGTTGAGCACTTATTCCCTTCGTGCTTCTTTTCCGAATGTCTATTGTTTTGTCCTGCTTCTTGGGTTGTCAAAACTCTATCTCCAATGATGTTGATATATTCTTCATACTTTTGATTCATCCATTCCAACATCTTATTGATCTTTGCCTCGGCTTCTTCTAACGATTATTGTATTGGCGAAGATGATTTTTCCACCTTGAGATTTGTTGATCTCTCCTTGTTATAATCGTGGACCTTTGTTGAGTTAGTATTTTGGTCCCGTTGATGTTTTTCAACACTCTCCCATGTAGCTATTTCTCCTTCTTCTTTTGCTACCTAGTTAATAAGCTCTTGGATTTGATGGATTTGTAGGTTGTATAGTTGACCTCGGGCATACGTTCCTAAGGTCTCTCTTGTTTCATTACGTAGCCCATCAATGATATCGTACATTAGCCTTTCCTCGGAAAAACCATGGCTTGGAAAGTTATTTAACAGTGCATAATATCTTTCTAAGGCCATGTCCAAGGGTTCATGTTTTGCTTGTTTCCACTCTTGGATTTGTTTCCTCAAGGTTGACACTCTTGCGTAGGTTTGATATTTTTCGCTAAAGACCTCTACCATTGTTGACCAGTGTCGTATTGAATTTGGTTTTAATGATCTATACCATACTTTAGCTTGTTCAATGAGTGTCATGGGAAAGAGCTTAAGTTTTTGCCAACCATTATCAATGTTATTCCATGTGCAGGCATCGTAGAAGGCTAATAAATGTTGATGCGGATCTAAGTCATAGCCTCCTAAAAATTTGGGAAAGTTGTTTAAATCGAGCCTAGGTAGATGGCTCTCTTTACGATGCCTACATGATATTCGAACAACCTCTTGTATTTGTGTTAAGCTTGTAGTGGCCAGTGGGGTTTCATCGTCATCGTGTAAGTTAGGCTTTTGTGCGTTGTGATGATGTTGTTTTTGTTCATGCTTATAGGAAACTCCCACTTCAGGTTGTATACTGCAATCTTCATCGTCATATAGCTCATTGGTTCTCCAATGAACTTTCTCACTAAGTGTGGCTTTATTATCATCTTGTAGGAGAGGCATTGTTGTGTGTGAATTTATGTGACTTTTTATAATTACTTATTTTTAAGAGATATATCGTTATAACTAATCTAGATAGCTAGCACCATCCCTAGCAACGGCGCCAATGATGAGTGGTGAGGTACCCCTACACTGAACCATACGAAACGAGTGTCGCACGCGTGATCCGATCGAACTCCGCAGATGGACTAGTTGTGGCACCTAGACAGTTATCCTTAGGTCGCAGTTTGTTGTCTTCCCACCTGGACTAGTGTTGCATTTGTCACGTATGGTTGAGTCTAGAGTGAGGTGTATGATGTATCCTAATCTATGCTACTCCTGAATGTAGTGAAAAATAATTTTCAACTAAGCTAAGCTAGGAGGAAAAGGATAAGAAAATCTAATCTAGCCAAAGTGCGATGAGCAACTGATTCCTTGATCAACTGTACACATCTTGGAGTTTGTGCACAACTACCACTGGGACTACCAAGCGTAGGTGCTAGGTAGGCCACTGGGATTACCAAGCACAAATCCCAAATATGACACTGGGTTACCAAGCGTAGGTCCTAGATACGCCACTGGGCTACCAAGTAGTCACACTTAAATGCTCGTAATCAAGTCGTACTCGTTCCGTGTTCTAGGAGTTTAAGGGTGAGAGAGAGAAAATAGTAAATAACATTAAATAAATAACAAATAAATAAATAACAAAGTGAATGATGCAATGATGAAGTAATATCGATCTTTATTGCCGATCATGTGCGTGTCCAAGTACGGCACACTCGAATAAAGACACCGTATAATTACATTCACCACACTGTGGGCAGACACAGGAAAAAATCTAACTCTGGAGGGATCAAACTGCCAGAGCTTCGCTACTCTAAAACTGGGATTCTTAAAACTGGGAAAGTCACGTCTTATTTATAGATATGGCAGTGGACTGCGATATCATGTACGTGATATCGTAGGGAAGATGCGATATCGCGGCGGATGCAATATCGCGTACGCGATATCGCGGCCTATGTGAATCACATCTCATCAACTATGGAGTTGATGAATCGTAAATTAGTTGTGTCAAATAGGCCCCATCAACTAGGCCCATTTGATGCATGATTTGATGCATTGATGTGGCCCCACTGACGTAGTGTCTGTTTTTGCCTACAAATATGTGCTCACCTATCATGTTTATGACATGTTTTGTCATAGTTATAGCAGAGCTCTTGTAGTTTTGTCGTTTAAAAGTTAGAATATTTTTCTAAGTGTCTATAGTAGGAGTTAACGAGTGTATGGATCTTTATTTGAGCACTATTGTACTTAAGCATGGCAATGTGTGTGGCAATAAAGATGAGCTTTTTAATAAACCTTGTAGCACTTTGGAAATAAATTAATTATTTACTTATGCATTTAATTTTTTATGCAATTTTATTTAATTATTTAAGTAATTAAGCTAAATTAAGCTAAATTAAATAGCAATTAATTAAGCATATAAGTATGACCACTTTGAGCATATGCTTGGTGCTTGGTAATCCCACTAACACTTAACATTTGGTAACCCAGTAGCATTAAACATGTTCAAGATGTGTACAACAAGTAGGAATGGATACTTATGTTAGGATTAGTTAAGAGTAGCTTATTAGATTAAATTAACAATTTAATTATTTTATTTTATACATTATTCTCATCCTTAGGCAACTTAAAATAGAAAACATAAAAAATGATAACAATCATATGCCTCAGTTGCACTTAACCATACTTTTGCATTTCACAAGTGTGATTGGGAAGAAAATGATTGCAATAGGTTAGTTTCACTTCTTAGAGACTAGTGTACTTAGAAGGCTATAAGTCCACAAAATTCAATCAGATTGTGCTTGAATGGTTAGTGATTCGTATGGTTGAATGTATGGTCTACTTGCTGCTTATCATTGGTGCCGTTGTCGGGGATTTGTAGTTTGATACAAGTGCTATGTAGGACTTCATGAATATTATTTAGGATCATTGGATCAAACCCTAAGGTCATAATCATTCAAAAATAAATAAATACATAATAATTAATCAAAACTATACTACAAGCACACTAAGAAATTATTTTCAACAAAAATGTCTTCTTCTTCTCACAAGCATGATAATTCTTAGTCAATACTACTATAAGAATGCAAAGTGGTGTACACTCATCCTGATGAGTTTGTACCCAATTTTACTTATGTTCTCCATCAAGATGAAAAAATGTGGTGATTAGACATGGAGGGAAATGTTGTATTTCCACTTGATCGATCTATTCCTAAGATGCTACAACAAATTTGTTAGAAAGTAATGAAAGTGAAGTTAACTACAATTACTTCACTATCTACCCTTCTTCACCATGTGAGTAATGTTGTAATTTGTTGTATTTTCACCATGTGAGTAATGTTGTAATTTGTTGTAGTCAATTTGTAATTGTAGTTAAGTCAATTTTTCTTCTAGATGACTCCACTACCTTAGCAATGAGTCATGCCCCTCTTGCTCCACTACCTTAGCAATGAGTCATGCCCCTCTTGCTGCATTTCTAGTCTTGGCTGGTGGAGCCTCCCCTGCACTATCATGTGTGTAATAAGATCATCCCACATTACCTCTGGTTATTATAGAAAACAACTTACCAATCGCCTCTAGAGGATCTTGTGACTACATAGTGTTAAATAGGTGAAGGATCCATGACCTAGAGATTTTTCTATTGTCTTGCACTACCCACCGCCCTTCCTCACGAACCACCAAAAACTCTACAAACCTTTGTAGGCATGCTGCGAAGAATGTGAAGTGCACGTGCAATCTCACTTAGAGGTTATGGTGCAACCTAACAATTTCAGCACATAGGCCACTGGCAAGGTAGGAGGCCTAGTTGTATTGTGTCCCCTCCTCTATTACATACCTCATCACCCAAGCTTTTTCCACTTCAAGAATTTTCCCTTGGTAGAGAAGCTTTGGGAATGTGCAAGCACGAAAGATTGGATAGAGGTGGTGGACCACTTGCAAACCTTAGAAGTGCCCAACCACTCCTCAACATCCCCTCTATGGTCCAAGTCTTTGCAATCTTTTCTACAACCAGTGGGCCCTTAGAGGGAACGCCAAAGAGGTCAACAAAGAATTCATCTATGATGATTATGTCCCAACTGCCATCCTTCCATTCTCTGCGACACATCAACGCCATTTCGATGTTCTTAATTCTGTGTTACAGCGCATTAGCTGTTGCAGGATGCATCTATGCAGGCCAGTCCACAAAACAAAATTAAAATCATTTGGAACATGTTTTCGCCAATCACTGTAAATTGCAAAGTTTTATGTCCATTACATTAGAAACTCTGTTGAGTTTATTAACGCATGAAAACTAAGATTTGCAGGCAAGCAGGGAGCAAGTTACTCCATAGAAGGAAGCCAGGCATCAAAGATCTTTGGAGCATTCAATGCAATGGCTGTGATAGCAGGCACATATGGAAGCGGCATAATTCCAGAAATACAGGCAACACTAGCTCCGCCAGTCACAGGCAAAATGTTCAAGGGACTCTGCATCTGCTACTCGGTAGTCATTCTTACATTTTTTACAGTTTCCATTTCTGGATACTGGGCCTTTGGAAACTCTGCACAAGGCAACATTTTGAGCAATTTTGCTCCTTCGGGACGGCCTGCACTGGTACCCAGATGGCTTCTTTTTGCAACCAATTTCTGCGCCCTCCTCCAATTATTTGCAGTGGCTCTGGTAAGCAATGCCATTTCTGGGAAACTTGGATTCTGTAAATTGCAGAAAATATCTCCGACTTCTCATTATAATTTTTGAATTTATAAATTGGGCAATGTCATCTACCGTCACACTGCGTCAGAGATTTTAACAATTTGAATTTAATTATGTATGAGCAGGTGTACTGTCAACCCACATTCGAGGTAATTGAGGGAAGATCTGCAGATGTAAACATGGGAAAATTTTCAGCCAGGAATGTTATACCCAGATTAATTTTAAGGACCATGTTAGTGGCATTAGCCACGTTAATTGCAGCAATGCTTCCATTTTTTGGAGATATAAGCGGCGTTCTCGGGGCATTTGCGTTCATGCCTCTGGATTTCATCCTTCCCTCTCTGCTCTACAATCTGACGTTCAGGCCCTCCAAACGAAGTTTAGTATTTTGGATAAATTCTACAATAAGTGCTATATTTTCAGCATTGACATTGTTGGCGGGTGTAGCTGCCGTCCGACAAATCTACATGGATGCTGATACATACAAACTTTTTGCAAACATGTAGCAATGTTTATTCAGTTTCGTTTGTGACTTGGTAATGGCAATGTGAACCTTTGTATTATGAAAAATAACAGATTATTGCATTCTCCTGCGCTAAAATACTTGTTCGAAGCGCTGTTGTTCGTTGAGCGCTCTCTAGTTAAGGCTTTCCAATGAATCATTTCACACAATTTGCAATCTAGTTGCTTCAACCATGCAAAAATGCAACACCGTGGAATTGAAAAACATGCTGAGGCTTTTAACAATGAACACTAAATAAACTTTAACTATGTATTCACAGTTTGCATTTTTAATAAAATTAACTATGCATTCAAAGTTTGCTTTTTTAATAAACTTAGGGAACAGCAGGTTTCCATCTTAAGCTTCCTGTTAGAGTGGAACAGGACGGAAGGAAGAAGTTTGGAACCTTAGGTGGATGTCGGACTCCAAGTTTTGGCGGAAGGTCATCTACAGCCAATTACCGCATGCAACTCTATTTCATGACATTTTATGGAGATTTAAGTAAAGAAACAAGAAGGGTTTTGCCTTGAATTGTAAGAATAGACATGTAAGGCTTTAACGCTCCAAAAAGAGGGTTAGATTTGGGCCAAAAAGTGCCAAAACTATTTTTTGACATTCTTTGTATATTTTTGTTAAGGGATTGTCACTTAGAGTAATGGTAAGGTATTCATTTTTTTCAAAGACCTAGGTTCGAGCCTAGGCACAACCACTCAAAGAGGTAAGCTTTCACTCATCTACTGACCCTTTTAGGATACTGCTTAGTAGGATGAGCATTGTAGCTCTAGGCGATGATCCTTTTTTATTCTTTATATGTTCTTGACTCTACTTAGTAGAATGAGCATTGTGGCTTCCAATAACGATCCTTTTGTATTCTTTGAGAACTTTTTAGATACACACAAACAAATTTGCTTTAAACTTGAGACATAAAAACAAATGAGATGAAACCCAAAGAAAGAGCTTCAACCACCCACAAATCATGAGATAATGAATTGAAATATGTCACAAATTTTAAATCCTCAATGCATAGAGTTCAAAGCAAGTGAATAGATGATAATCCTTCCTTGAACTAGAGATCAAATGCTTTAAAATATTCATAACAACCATAAAACATTTATGCTTAAACATGTATGTAAAAAATTTAAAATATAACAGAAAATTAACTCAAATTTTAAACCTAAATATGCAACTAAAGCATATAAAACATGGGAAATATTATGAGAACTAAAACATATATGAGAGAAACTTGTGAATAATATAGAAACTCCAAAAATTATTAATATCCATATTGAGCTTTTTGCAATATTTTTTGGAGTCTCCATACAAAGCAAGAAATTATGAACAATTTTTCTTGGAACGTTGATTAGTATTGTGCAACCTACAATACTCAGTTCAATCAATTTATTTGAAATTTGTTGTAAAGTAGAAAAAACCTAATTCATTTGAGATTGCATTTCAAACTCTAATTTAGGACTTAGTAGATTTGAAGAATGAGTAAGTCCTCTCAATTGAGTGGCAAATAGTTCCTAGCCCTCAATTATAGAAATCTACAAGCATAGGAACATAGAAAATACTAATGTCTCTTAGATTATAGAGACTATAAAGAATTTTGAAGCTTTTGATTTTGTTTTACTTGACAATTTATATGAATCCTTGTTAGAAGATATCATTTCATGATACATATTTCTGTAGATTATTAGATTTATTTATCTAAATAAGGGTTTTACACTAATAATTCAAGCTATCCTTGAATACTATGAAATTAATATTTTGCATACCTACTATTTTTTCCTAATCTTTTTTCCTTGTCCAACTGGCCAATTCTAAAATGATTGAGAAATCATTGGATTTCAAAGTTTTTATGGATTAATGTAATACTTTTATTGCTCATGAATGGAAAGTAGATTTTGATCCTTATTCTTCTAATTACTCTAAAATTTCTTGCTGGATTAAATTAGAAAATCTTCCTTTTATTTTTGAAAGTGTTGAAAGTGAAATTGTTGGTAACATAGGTATAATCCTAAAAACAGAGTTAAAAACATCACTAGATGGTATGTAATGTGCATGTTATTTTGTAGAGGTTGAGTTATGGCAGAGAATGATAAAATTAAAACTCAAGGTTGATAATCTGTATTTTTTCTAGAAAATTACATACTATAATTTGCAAGGATGTTATAGTTATTGTCGTCATGAAGGTCATGTTATTGGATTCTATCATATTCTCAATAAAAAAGTTATTTATGAATAAAAAGAAACAATAATTTTTAGAAAAGATAAATAATTGTAGTTTTCAATAGGCACAAATGAAACCTTCTTTAATAAGTTTCTAACCTTTTACTAATCCTTTTAATTCGAAAGATGCCAATAAACTCATGTCATTTAAAGAAAATTCTTCTTTGGAAAAAAAAGAAATTTTCAATAGGGATCAATAATGAAAATATTGATGCAGATCAATTTCACTTAGTGCAATACAAAAATAAGAGGTCTACAGATACTTCTTTCAATTTAATAGCCTAAATGTATCTCCTTCTTTCTCTAATCCTACTGTTATTTCAAATGTTTTTTTATTGGAAAATGTTTTTGTATTTATTAATGACATGGATTTTGAGACCAATGTTGAGCTTGAAAAATCGAGGATGGAAGCCTCTTCCTTCACATCTCAATGCTATTTTTATCATAGAGTGTTTGAGACCTTTCTGATAAGAAGAAAGTTTGCTAGGGAGTTGATGAATTGTAAATTAGTTGTGTCAACTAGGCCCATTTGATGCATGATTTGATGCATTGACGTGGCCCCATTGACGTGGCCCCATTGACGTAGTGTCTGTTTTTGCCTATAAATATGTGCTCACCTATCATGTTTATGACATCTTTTGTCATAGTTATAGCAGAGGTCTTGTAGTTTTGTCGTTTAAAAGTTAGAATATTTTTCTAAGTGTCTATAGTAGGAGTTAACAAGTGTATAGATCTTTATTTGAGCACTATTGTACTTAAGCATGGCAATGTGTGTGGCAATAAAGATGAGCTTTTTAATAAACCTTGTAGCACTTTGGAAATAGATTAATTATTTACTTATGCATTTAATGTTTTATGCAATTTTCTTTAATGCTTTAAGTAATTAAACTAGATTAAGCTAAATTAAATAGCAATTAATTAAGCATATAAGTATGACCACTTTGAGCATATGCTTGGTGCTTGGTAATCCCACTAATGCTTAACATTTGGTAACCTAGTAGCATTAAACATGTTCAAGATGTGTACAACAAGTGGGAATGGATACTTATGTTAGGATTAGTTAAGAGTAGCTTATTAGATTAAATTAACAATTTAATTATTTTATTTTATACATTATTCTCATCCTTAAGTGACTTAAAATAGAAAACATAAAAAATGATAACAATCATATGCCTCAGTTGCACTTAACCATACTTTTGCATTTTCACAAGTGTGATTGGGAAGACAATGATTGCAATAGGTTAGTTTCACTTCTTAGAGACTAGTGTACTTAGAAGGTTATAAGTCCACGAAATTCAATCAGATTGTGCTTGAATGGTTAGTGATTCATATGGTTGAACGTATGGTCTACTTGCCACTCATCATTGGTGCCGTTGTCAAGGATTTGTAGTTTGATTGCTATGTAGGACTTCATGAATATTATTTAGGATCATTGGATCAAACCCTAAGGTCATAATCATTCAAAATAAATAAATACATAATAATTAATCAAAACTATACTACAAGCACACTAAGAAATTATTTTCAACAAAAATATCTTCTTCTTCTCACAGGCATGATAATTCTTAGTCAATACTACTATAAGAATGCAAAGTGGTGTACACTCATCTTGATGAGTTTGTACCCAATTTTACTTATGTTCTCCATCAAGATGAACAAATGTGGTGGTTAGACATGGAGGGAAATGTTGTATTGCCACTTGATTGATCTATTCCTAAGATGTTGTTCCAAACCCTTACAAGGTTGGGCATTGAGTGGAGAGTGTTGTAGAAGATCATGACTTCCGACACTACCATCCCACTAAGACATAATGCAAATGAGATCAACAATAGGAAAAGCATTACAAAGACATGAAAGGGAAATGGTTCACTAACCCCTTGTTCTTGCTAGATCGAAAGGATAATGAGGAACCTCTTGTTTCCATAGGTGCTCATTAATGTGCCTACATTTCCACAATGCTCTCGCAGATGAAAGCATGCATTTGCTTGCATTGTCATACATGTGACAGGGCACTTGTTCTACCTAGGGGAAAAGGCATGACATCAACTTGGATCATCCTGTTTGGATCCCATCGAAATTGTGAACCTATTATCACGTAATAGGAAAGACAACATTAGCTATGAACCAAGCAGTAAATCGATAGAGAAAAATAGATAAATATAGACATACCAATCTCAGGGTCCATTTGTTGTATGTAGTTCATCATGTCATCCACCAAGCTTTGCATAAAGGCAAACTTATCCGGAGCCTCCGTCCATGGTTGCATACGGAAGGTGGATGTAGACACTAGGTGCTCAGCAAAAGCACCAATGGTTGCAACATGACACACTTAGTAATTATTAGATAACCAATAGCCAAGTGTGTAAGGGCTAAAAAATAAAAATAAAATAAAATAAAAATTAAAAAAAGATGATGATGCAAAGCTCCTATCTAACAAGCCCTCAAATGTGAGAGTGGGGGGATCATCCATCTACATGCCTTCAAAGAAATTTTCGAACTCACCCTCGTCAAACTGCAACAACCCTTCTTCCTCAATTTGCTGTAGCATCTCTGCAGCTTCTCATTCCTCTTCATCTAGTACTTGTCCCTCAGTTTGAGGAGGGACATCATCCTCAATGGGCGCTGCTACTTCCATAGGGGCCCTCTTGCCTACATCACAAAAGTTAGGATTAGAATGAGTATAGTATAGCATGAAATATTATAGCAGTATCCAATAATTTATACTCACTTGTGATTTCTAAGTGCACATTGCGAAGCTTAAACTGGATCTTTCTGCCACTCTTCTCCACTTCATGCGTAGGCTCCTCTGTGGAGCGTGGTTTCTTAATCTTTGTTCTAGACGACTCCACTACCTCAGCAATGAGTCGTGCCCCTCTTGTTGCATTTCTAGTCTTGGCTGGTGGAGCCTCGCCTCCCTTGCACTATCACGTGTGCAATAAGATCATCCCACATTACCTCTGGTTATTATAGAAAATGACTTGCCAATCACCTCTGGAGGATCCTATGACTACATGGTGTTAAATAGGTGAAGAATCCACGACCTAGAGATTTTCCTGTTGTCTTGCACTACCCACTGCCCTTCCTCACGAACCACCAAAAACTCTACAAACCTTTGTAGGCATGTTGTGAAGAATGCGAAGTGCACGTGCAATGGTGCAACCTAACAATTTTAGCACATAGGCCATTGGCAAGGTAGGAGGCCTAGTTTTATTGTGTCCCCTCCTCTATTACATACCTCATCACCCAAGCTTATTTCACTTCAAGAATTTTCCCTTGGGAGAGCAGCTTTGGGAATGTGCAAGCACAAAAGACTGGATAGAGGTGGTGGACCATAGGCACCTTCACTTCCTTAACTTGTATGCCTTTGCGGACCTTAGAAGTGCCCAACCACTCCTCAACATCCCCTCTATGGTCTAAATCTTTGTAATCTTTTCTACAACTAGTGGGCCCTCAGAGGGAATGTCAAAGAGGTTCACAAAGAATTCATCTATGATGTCAAAGGTCACCCACACACCACCAACCCATGTCATGAAGCGATTGGCACTCTCACTAAAGGAGTCAATGATGGCAATCATCTTGGCCACTGGGATACTTGGGCTAACAGCCAAGAAAAGGTCCATCAACCTAGCCTGTTGAAGTTTCCTAATTATCTCCACTAGGACCTCATATCACAACCAACGTTGTGAACTCTCAAGCTCATCATATTTCTAGTGGCCTCAGTGTGACCTGTTGTAACCATCATGACTTCTCCTGACTTAACTGCAGCTGCAGCTACAACAGGTGAAAGTGAAGTTAGAAACAAAAAAAAAAAAAAGCTAGGTAGAAAATGCATAAAAAATGAATGATACATTACTCACATGCTACAAATAGTGTGTAGGACGGTGGTGATGGGGTTGAAACCTCCTCCTTGCTCGATATGTCGATCACCCACAAAACATCCAACTAGCCGAGAGCTCAACACCTCTCGTAAGACTTGGAATATCGATGAGGGAGTTTCGCTAGGTCTACCCTAATCTCCCCAATCATTGTTGCATGAACATTCTCAAAAGATGAGAATTCCTGTAGGGTAGTAAAAGTTAAGTTCAATACCCCCTCCTCATCATGGAGGCCATTTGCATCAATGGTAAACTTGGTAATAGACATGACTAGTTAGCATGTTAATATGAGTCATAATCAAGTGAATAATGTAGAAATCATAAGAGCACTCATCCTCTGGCATAATACACTATCCCAAGTGGGTTATGGAAAAGAGGATGTATGCATTAGGCAATGAACAACATGTTGTTCTTATTGTAGCACTAGAATTCTGGCATCTCCCAGATCCTAGACAAAGGCCTATGGCCCTTGTGGCCTCAACCTGAACTCCCTGCTCCTTCATTGCCAGCAAGCTCATTGGCTATGAACCTTAGGATGCCTCAGTTTGCCCCATACAATAGCATTTCCATTATGACGCCAGCTACTTCTGTCGCCAAGTGTGACCATATCATCACACTGAGCATCAAGTTGCTTATGGTAGTGTGTGCGACAATAAAGATGACATTTTGATAAACCTTGCAGCACTTTGAAAATAGATTAATTGTTTACTTATCCATTTAATGTTTTATGCAATTTCCTTTAATGCTTTAAGTAGTTAATCTAGATTAAATAATGATTAATTAAGCACATATGTACTACCACTTTGAGCATACGCTTGGCACTTAGTAACCCCAGTAACATGTAACATTTAGTAACCCATTAGTGTTAAACGTGTTCAAGATGTGTACAACAAGTGGGAATAGATGCTTATGTTAGGATTAGTTAGGAGTAGCTCGTTAGATTAAATTAGCAGTTTAATTATTTTATTTTATACATTATTCTCATCCTTAGGCAATTGAAAATAGAAAACATAAAAAATGATAAAAATCATATGCCTCAATTGCACTTAACCATACCTTTGCACTTCACAAGTGTAATTGGGAAAACAATGATTGCAATAGGTTAGTTACACTTCTTAGAGACTAGTGTACTTAGAAGGCTATAAGTCCATGGAATTTGACTGGATCGCAAATCAATGCTTAGTGATTCATATGGTTGGGTGTGGGGTCTACTTGCTGCTCATTAGGAGTATTTTTCAAATTGACATTTATCTCCACATTTTCTTTTCCTGCAAGAAATTAAGATTTCAATACATGATATTAGTTTTTTTAATAAATGTATTTTAAAAAACTGTTATGGGAGAGGATAGATGAGTACATATTTTATAGTATTTCTTTAATTGTTTGGTTCTTGGTATGTAAAACATAGCAAGAGAGGAAGGAGGGGGGTTGGGGAGTGTTGCTTTTTAGCTATGAAAAGATTCAAAATTGAAGAGTAGGCCTACTAACTTTCCTTACAAGAGTATGCACCCTTTGCCAAAAATAAAAAAATGGACAAGTCAAATTATATTGTACCTAAGAATCATGGATAATTGGTAATTTCTTAAGAGAGAGAAGGGCCTAAAACTTAGAACATGTTAAAAGTGGCAAAGAGTTGATATTGAGGTGCTAAATCTTCTCATGGCATAACTAAACTCTACTTTCCATGAGACTAGTTATATTTTAATAGAAGTCCTAACAACTTAACTCGCATCAGGTTAAATTGCAAGCCCGTCTTAAACCTATAGTTCATCATCAGTTTGAAAAATATTGAATCACTTATACAGTCAAGCCTATCTAAGTTAGGTTAAGAGAAAAGGATAATTAAGCAATGAATAGTTGTTGATTGTTAAAGGTTGTTGCAGGTAAGTTAATTATGTGAAGGGCTCTAGAGTCTCTGGAGGTTTTAATAGGGGCCTTGGTGAGGGGTTGCGCAGGATCCTATGTTTTTGCCGAAGAGAATATACAAATTATAGTAATTCTTTGATTATTTAGTTTTTGAGCTGTTAACATAGGAAGATCCGGAGGTACTCATATTAGATGTTCCATCCAGGAGTATTGCTGCTTTTTTCAGGGACAGGATTCAAAATTAAAACGACTGCCAGGCCAAAGGCACTGTGCAGGCACATAAGGCACTGATGAAACAATTGAGTATGCGAAATCCAAGTCTCTTGAATCCGGTTCCATTCTACTTGTAACAACGTTGCCCCGACCCAAGAGAACCACCACTTGGGACATCTCTCACACTACTGCTCTTTTTTTAACCATCTTAATCGATTATCATTTAGAAAGGGTATTGGTTTAAAAGATATGAATCAGATAGAGTGTTGACTGAAACGAATAAGCATTATCATTTTTCTTTGAACGGCCGTATTACGACAGGACATTCTGACTGAAGAGACGTGACAACTTAGACCCGCACAAAATGAGAAAGGAGAACTTTCATCCACCCACAGCCCAGTAGCCAATTAATTGTTTGCCTGCAATGAACAGAAACGCAAACGTACAAAATATATATATCTCTCAATCTTAAAAGGGATGCTTGTTTAGTCTAACTGTATTCCATTTTTAATTATTTCCTTGCTAAGCCATCAGAGTATTTTCTACGGAAAAGTCATCAAAAACCCATAAAATACGGATAAATTCAACTCAACCCTGCCAGCCTAGTTACATAAAAGTATAAAAGTCATAGATTCATTCGGTGTAGTTGTAACAACGCAGAATCACAACGCAGAATCAGGGCCATGTAGTTCTCCGAGTGAGGGTAGCATACCAAGCTGGGATGAGTTTTGCAACACTTGAGTACTACTCGACGACACCTCAGAGTGTTCCATGGTCCCCCTGAGAAAACCCAGAAGAACGACACCTCAGAGTGTTCCATGGTCCCCCTGAGAAAACCCAGAAGAACGACACCTCAGAGTGTTCCATGGTCCCCCTGAGAAAACCCAGAAGAACGACACCTCAGAGTGTTCCATGGTCCCCCTGAGAAAACCCAGAAGAACCACTATGGTGAGACATCTCTCACCAGGAGAACCACTATCTTGATACATCTCTCACAGTATGTCTCTCACAGTAGTGGCCTCTGCTGTCACGCAAATCGCCACATCATGATGCAGTGACTTTTAATGGAAACGAATCTTATCTCACGTTTTCTCTGCAATTGAAAGGAAATTCATTGTGAACACACAGTGCACCCTGAATCCGATTTTTGACCGATGGTTTGTAAAATGAGATCCAACCCAACCCAAAATTATTGAAGTTTCTAGTCAGAAAGTCGCACTTCTGTCACGTTTTAAGAGAGGTAAAGGCCCACTGTCTTCGAAGTGGGTAGGGGATGAAGTTTTTCACCAAACTTAAATATGCGGTCCAATCTAAAACCACGGATGCACTCGCAGAACACATTTCTCACAAAAAAAATAAAAATAAAAATAAAAATCGACGTGGTGCGTAGACCTGTGGCATTGTCTGCGGCCACATGCTAATTTGGTTTGAGGATGGATGGTCCAAAGACACGAGTGAAACAAATCAACAATAACGGAGGATTCCACATTTCCAAGCATAGCCAGCCAGGTGCAGATCCATTGAATATTCACATTCAGGATTTTGTATAAGCAATCCTTGTTACTGAGTAGCTGCCATTTTCTTAGCTGCAGCAGCAAGTCAGCAAGAGCAATGGCAAAGACCGAATCATCAATTACAGTAGCAAACAGGCAGAGTCATATTCATTCCAATTCGGAGAAAGTGTTCGTGGATGTTATCAATGGGGCAGATGCAGGGGCAGCTTTTGTGTTGGAATCAAAGGGAAATTGGCAGCATGCAGGATTTCATCTCACAACATCAATTGTGGCTCCGGCTTTGCTCAGTCTTCCATGGGCGCTTCGGTTTCTGGGGTGGTCTGCAGGTGTTGTGTGTCTCACTGTTTCGGCTGTGATTACATTTTATGGATACAATCTTCTGTCATGTGTCTTGGAGCGCTCAGCAGCACAGGGCAAAAGGCACCTGCGTTTCAGAGATCTAGCTAGTGATGTTTTGGGTAACGTAGATAATCAATCCTTTAATTTGTTTTTGTTGCCATTTTCATTGCTGCAATTTGGCTGTTGCCTTTTGGGATTTTCAAAGGGGCCTTGATCCTTTTCTCCTTTCTGGGTTGGAGCACAGCAAAGTTTTGTTTCTACAATTTTTGGCCTGGTTCTTGTGTTATTGATTAGTATTAGCCTGTGTCTGTGGGGTGATCATTTGGAATGATGGTAAGTAAAGGATGGTAATCTATTAGTTTTAGTAGTTTTCCAAATTGGGAAATTGGAAGGGTTGGATGAGTATAGCTATCTGAGAAAAGGCTAATCTTTCGCTCTCCTACCTAACTTCCTGAACATCGGAAAGTCCATTTCACAGGATGACCCTTCAGGTATTAGCCTGTGTCTAAGCAGTGTTTAAGGCTCATGATTTTCCTTTGCGGGATTCTTTTCCAATTTTTCTGTGACCGTGTTCAGATTTTGATGACATTAATTAAAGGCTTGATCATCTGTACGTCACTGTTATACCATATGCTATTGTAAGTCTTCATTCCTATCAAAATTGCCCTTTTCAGGTTAACAACCAAATTTCAAAATCCTTCTTTTCAAGTCGAAACTCAAAATTTCTTGTTGGAATTGGGAAATAGGCGTGTAGCATACTTGGGTGCCTTCATCGTCTATCCTGGGTCTTTGCTAATTCCTATAGCTTCACGAATGTTGTTTATTCGGTTGTTTTCTTCGTTATTAGTGTATATGAATTTAATTAAAGTTACATTGAAGTAGGATGTTTTAGCTTTCCACAGTTTCAAGCATGATAGTTGTTTTCAAAACTATGAATCCTTTTTTTTATGGGTTTGATACTTTGATCATACCCCACACCTCTGAAAGCATATTAACAATTTACCATTGGATTTGAACAGGACCAAAATGGGCAAAAGTTACAGTGGTCCCGGCCCAATTTGTAGGATGCTTCGGGGCGGTCGTCGCAAGCACACTGCTTGGTGGTCAGAGCCTCAAGGTTTGAAGTTCAAACCCTGCGTTTTAAATAATTTTAATCCCAAGCTTGTATTTGGTACTGATACAGGAGTAGTTCATAGTTTATGCACTTTTCAATCAATGAAACTCCTCGATCCTAATCCTGAAATGGAATGACTTGTTTGTGGCAGTTTCTTTACGTGATATATAATCCACATGGCAGTATAAAACTGTACGTCTTCACAATGATATTCGGAGTGATCATGATGATTATGTCCCAAATGCCATCCTTCCATTCTCTGCGACACATCAACGCCATTTCGTTGTTCTTAACTCTGTGTTACAGCGCATTAGCTGTTGCAGGATGCATCTATGCAGGTCAGTCCACAAAACAAAATTAAAATCATTTGCATGATTTTGCCATTCACTGTAAATTCCAAAGTTTTATGTCTAATGCATTAGATACTTTGTTGAGATTGTTAACTCATGAAAACATGATTTGCAGGCAAGCAGGGAGCAAGTTATTCCCTAAAAGGAAGCCAAGCATCAAAGTTCTTCGGAGCATTCAATGCAATCGCTGTGATAGCAACTACATACGGAAACGGCATAATTCCAGAAATACAAGCAACACTAGCTCCGCCGGTCACAGGCAAAATGTTCAAGGGACTCTGCATCTGCTACTCGGTAGTCATTGTTACATTTTTTGCGGTTTCCATTTCTGGGTACTGGGCCTTTGGAAACTCTGCAGATAGCAATATTTTGAGCAATTTTGCTCCTTCGGGACAGCCTGCTCTGGTGCCCAGATGGCTTCTTTTTGCATCCAATTTCTGCGCCTTCCTCCAATTATTTGCAGTGGCTCTTGTAAGCAATGCCATTTCTGGGAAACTTCGATTTTGTAAATTGCAGAAAATATCTCCGGCTTCTCATTATAATTTGCGAATTTATAAATTGGGCAATGGGATCTACCGGCATTGCCTCAGAGATTTTAACAATTTGAATTCAATTGTGTATGTGTGAACAGGTGTACTGTCAACCCACATTCGATGTAATTGAAGGAAGATCTGCAGATGTAAAGATGGAAAAATTTTCAGCCAGGAATGTTGTACCCAGATTAATTTTAAGGACCATGTTCGTGGCATTAGCCACGTTAATTGCAGCAATGCTTCCATTTTTTGGAGATATAAACGGTGTTATCGGGGCATTTGGATTCATGCCTCTGGATTTCATCTTGCCCTCTCTGCTTTACAATCTGACGTTCAGGCCCTCCAAACGAAGTTTAGTATTTTGGATAAATTCTACACTAATTGCTGTATTTTCAATCGTGACATTGTTGGCTGGTATAGCTGCCGTCCGACAAATCTACAGCGACGCTGACACGTACAAGCTTTTTGCAAACGTTTAAAAATATTTATTTAGTTGTTGTGTTGGTAATGGCAATGTAAACTCTTGTATTATTGGCCAACGAGCATCAAGTATTACAGGTGATGAAGTGTATTCAGTTGGATTGTTGATGAAGTGTCTTCGGTTGGCTTGTTGACACATCGATGTGTATCCATCAACATAGGGTATTTCACATCGACATGGGCACTATCGACATGGCACCCTAGTATGTTTATAAATATGACACCCCAACCATGTTAATGGGGGTTAGAATTTTAGTTGTTAGTGGAATTCTTGTAGTTTGTTTTCATAAGAGAGAGAATAATTTTCTAAGTGCCTGTAGCAGGAGTCAAGGAGTGTATGGATCTTTATTCAAGCATTGTTGTACCTGAAGGCTGCAATGTGTGCCACAATAAAGACAAGCTTTTTGATAAACTTTGCAGCACTTGGACTAACTTAATGATTTATTTATGCATTTATTGTTTTCGTTAATTAAGTGATTAATTAATCTAGAATGATTAAGACTTTAAGTACTTAATTATGCTAAATAGACTAGCACACATAAGTATGACCACTTCAAGCATATGTAGAACACTTTGTAATCCTAGTAATGCTTAATGCTTGGTTGCCCAGCAATGTTGTACGTGTTCAAGATGTGTATGGAAAGTGGGACCAAATGCTTATGTTAGGATAGTTAATTATTAATTAGTAATTAAATTAGTTGAATTAGTTAATCAATTTATTCTCAATCTATTACCAAGCTTAGGTGAACAAAATATAAAATAATAAAAATCTTGTATCTCAATTGCACTTAACCATACAATTGAGCTTCATAAGTGTAGTTGGGAAGACAATGATCATTCCATGATTAGAGTTACCTTTTAGATTGAATCTTGTGTACAAGAACACTAGAAATCTACAAAATTTAACTAGATCGTGCATGAATGCCTTAGTGATTCATATGGTTGGGTGTAGGGGTACCTCGCCGCTCATCATTGGCACCATTGCTAAGGATTTTTAGTTTGTAGCATGTGCTATTAATCTAGGATTGGTGAAAATTACTCAGCACTATTGAAACGAACCTGACAAAGTTAAATCATAATAATTAATTAAAACTATACTACAAGTACATTGGGAAATTGTTTCGAACAAAATGTCTTCTTCTTCTCACAGGCAAGATGATTCTAATTCAATAGTACCACAAGAATGTAGAGTGGTGTACACTCATGATGAGTTTGTAGCCAATTTCACTTACATCCTTCATCAGGATGAACAAATGTGGTCGTGAGACATGGAGGGGAACATTGTATTGCCACTTGATTGGTTTGTTCCCGTGATGCTACTCCAAACTCTTACAAGGTTGAACATTGAGGAGCTTCACGAAGAGTACATTGTGGAAGATCATGACTTCTGGGACTATTGTCCCACTAAACCACAACACAAACAAGATTAGTAACAAGAAACGCATCACAAAGCCATGAACGAGAAATAGTTCATTAACCCCTTATTCTTGCTAAATCAAAAGGATAATGAGGAACCTCTTTTCGAGGGTTCTCAACATGTAGACTCTCCACCTCTTGACTCTAGTGAAGGGGAGTCAAACCCAAGTCCTAAATCAGTGATCAACAATCTAGGTTCTAGTAACAGTGAGTCCCATGGTTGTGGGAGCTCTAAGAAAAGGAGTTGAAGTGAGAACTCAAACAAGCATAATGAAGATCACTCTAAGGATTGTGGCTGTGACAAATGGAGAGGAAGTGGTAGACACCATGGTGGTGGTAGTCCTCCTCCCTCTTTGTCCTCTTCATCTAGATTAGCTTTCTTTTTCGAATCTGAAAAGAACTATAGGTAGAAGGTGATGAGCGGTGAGGTACCCCTATGCTCAACTATATGAATACAAGCGTCCATGCATGATTCGGTCGAATTCCAAGGACTAAGTGCCTATGCGCCTTTGTGGAACAAGAATGGGTTGATTAATTGTTGTCTTCCAAAGCTTACTTGTTGATGAGTGGCGAGGTACCCCTACACTCAACCATACAAATACGAGCGTTTCACACTCGATCCGGTTGAACTCCAAGGACTAAGTGCTTATGCGCCTTATGGAACACTTAAGGTTAATCAATTGCTGTCTTCCCAAGCTTACTTGTATTTTTCACGGTTGTATGGTTAAGTAAGCTTGAGGTACATGATTTTTATGTCTTTTATCTTTTTATCACCTATGCTAAGAGGGGAAAGGGTGAAGACACTAAGTAACTAACTTTCACTAACTAAGCTTTAATCGTCCTAGCATTAGTATCCATTCCCACTTGCCGTACACACCCTGAACCAGTGCAACGCTACTGGGATTACCAAACTCTATTCGTTATTGGGTTACCAAGCATAGCACACGTGCTCGAAGCGGTCGTACTGAATGCACTTAACTAAGAGAGTGAAGGGTTGAGAGAGATTAATTGTCTAAGAAAGCATTTAAACATTTAACAGTAATTAAAGTCCTATTTAGCTTAATCCATATGCTGTAAGGTTTATCAGAAAGTTCATCTTTATTTTTGTACACAATTGTGTGCTCAGGTACAAATTGCTCAAATAAAGATCCGTTCACTTTGAGACTCCTATTGTAGGCACATGGAAATTATTCTAACTCTGGAATGGTAAAACTGCTATTGTTTGGCTACGAGTCTAGATCTAGATGTAGAAACAAGGGAAAGTCGCCTCTTCTTTATAGGCACAACGGCAGGCTGCGATATCACGTACGCAATATCATAGGGGACGATGTGATATCATGGCTCATCATACCCCCATGATTGAATAAAAACTCATCCTTGAGTTCCTTACAAAATAATGGGAAGGTATGGGATTATTGACTTGAATGAAACTAATGGTGAATGGGATGACATGTGAACGGATCATCATTACAATACATGACCAAATTAGTGTTCATGACAACAAATACACATTTGACATCTAGCCTTATTTGGCAACTGAGAGAGAGAGAGAGAGAGAGAGAGAGAGAGAGAGANGAGAGAGAGAGAGAGAGAGAGAGAGAAGAGGTTTGCCAATGTCAAGATTGCGCCTTTCATTGTCTATCTGTAAGTGTGCCATCGATCTTGTTCCTTGCATAACTGCTTTAGCACCGATCCATTCCAAGTGTTCCCTCTAGATCCAATCCGTTGGTGTATGATTGCCATTTGCACACACAACATAGTCTTATATTAGTAAGGGTAAATGAATCACAATGCAGTTGATACCTTGCCTCAGTGTAAGGTCCATTGGCTAAGTTGTGATATGGCTGATGTGGATTCTGAAGATATAATAATGGTGACTACCCAAGGTGTAGGGGTTAGGAGAAAATCGAAAAAATTGGACCAAGATCCCCATGACTAATCGTGAACCTCCGATAGCGAGAGAATGGAAAAAGATAAGGAATAAGAAAGATGGAGAAAAAGAGACAACTGTAACACCGATGAAATAGATGTCAGGGATGGTAATGAACAAAATAAATGTTGATTGCAAAAATGTTTAAGGGAAAGAAATTAACGGATGCACCAAATAGGAATGCTAGTGGGTCCTCCCCAAAATAGGCTCATGCCCTTAATGCCCTGACAATCCCACATTCAAAGAGTCTGTAGGCTCTAGAAATGCCATTTGGAAGCAAGAGTTAAATTCTTAACCACAAGAGTTTACCAAAAAGAAAAATAATGTGTCAACCAAAATATAGACTATTGATACAATTGGCAATGAGGTGAATAATGGAGGAAGAACGATGGAAAGAAGAGAATGGAATTGAGTCTTAAGAACAAGGTGATGTTATGTATTTAATGATTAATGTAACTTAGTAGTTCTCATTCCAAATCTAGCCTCAAACCATCTACATCCAATGACTTCGCATTAATACATTCGGCTAATCCATCCACCCAAAGTAACAAGAATGCCTTCACCAAAGAATCACCACCATTTCGATGAAATGAGAAAGGAGAGAGTAGGAAGCGAGAAGGGGCCTTAGTTAGAGGGAACATATTTGTTTTAGTCCCATAACCAGTGCTTGTAGCCCAAGTGATTATTTCGTCTAAGGGGTGTGCTTTGAATTCTCACTGTTTTTTTGTTTTTTTTTTGTGTTTTTGCATAAGAACCACACCATGCAAAGACTTATTATTTTTATTTGCTTAGCTTCCTGATATTGGAGTAGCATTAAAATAGTAAGAAAAACTCAAGAAGAAAACATCCAAGCACCCAAGAGAATGGCCAACACAAATGCATCAAATCCCCTTGAAGTCACATCCTTTTCAATCCTTGAGTCCTTCCTTAGTTTGAGAAATGCCCAGTCACTGATTTGTTGATAGTTCTTATTATTTTGAAGAAAGGGACTATACAGTTCCAAGCCAAGAGAGACCATAGAAATTTATGGATGCATGGATGATGTGGACTCATTGATTGCTATATCAAAAGAACCATACCTTAGTATCAACATCATAAATTAAAGGTAAAAAACCAAACATTAGCAACCAAAATAATACAGTTCGTACCATCACCAGGAGCAATTATTGGGTGACAAACTTAACAAAATGGATAAACACACACATACACACAAATAAAAGAAAAAGTACGAACGATGTTGCAAAACAAAAACAAGAAAAGTTAAAGAAATTTGTAAAACAAAAATGTGTAAAACAAAAACTTAAAATGGAACTGAGGGCCTCAATTGATCAGCATAGGTGGCCATCTCCCCCATAATTGAGTTGGAAGGGGGAGATCCGAAATAATGAGCACTTGTTTGAATTTTTTAGAAGTGTCCAACTTCTCCCAATTGATGTTTTCAGGTTAAGGGCTGGAAGTTGGCGATGCTCTTGCTCTAGTGTATCTATGCTTTTGATGTGAGTGCAAGTTGTTCCCCCAGTTAGTTCTATGCATGTTGATGAGTTGCTCTCTTGATTAGTTGTCAACCACTGGGTGTTTTCTTGTTGTGTGGTTGCTACATATAGGCACTTTTGTATGTTAACTTCTTGGGCACATCAGTTGCATGCAGGAGATGCTGAACATTCCTATACGCCATCACCCTCTGTATCACTGTATGTGATCCATGGAACTTTCTTCTTCTCAATATTTCCATAAGTGTGTTCCTTAGATATTTCCAGAGAAAGATTGTGGATTCCTAGGCATGTGTTTATGGTACTTAGCCATGCCCTCCCCATTATTATTGGGAAGTACCCTTTGTTATTGTTTACTTCTATCACTAGGAAATCATCTGGGTATGACCAACCACACATAGTGGCAACGATGTCCTCCATCAATCCCAAAGGAATGGTGATGGACTGGTCAGCCATCCCTAAGCGAATATTACTCTTCTTTAGTGGAGGTAGGTTCCAGGATTTATACGTTTCTTGTGATATTAAGCTGACTTTAGAACCTGAGTCAAGAAGAGCTTTACGTGGTTCATTCCCAGCGACTTGGAGGTAGAATAGGGGACTTCCAGGATCAGAGAATTCCCTGGGAAGGTGGCCCACCTTTATCCAGTCAATGACAGTATGTGTTAACATAACCGTGTGTGTTGAGCTTTGTTTTTGATTTGAAAGGAGGTCCAAAGTCTTATTTGATGGAGAGGAGTTTAGGGGTTCAACCGCTTGTGGTTGTGAGAGCTTGTTTGGACTATTGGTTCTAAAGAAAGGTCTTATCTTTGTATGGTTGTTAGAACCAGTAGTGGTTTGGAGATTTACAGCTCTCGTAGCATTATGTTGCTACAGCTGAGAGAGGAGTTCCCCTTGCATCGCTGGAGCAGGTGGTAGTGGAGCTATCGGTGTGAGAGTTGCTGATGGATTCAGAGGATGGTATGTCTATGGGTTATCTCTTCCAGGAAAAGGAGTCCTATAATACTCTCAAGCTTGGTAGTGATGTTGTGGGGTTACATGACTAATAGAGTCACTTGGAGAGACTAGCTGTTGCATGTAATAGCCATATGGATCTGGTTGCCGGTAAGGGTATTGTTGCCTTGGCGGTGGCATCCCCCATGATTGTGGGTATTGCCACTGTTGGTGTTGCTCGATAGGTTATTGCAGAATTTCACTTGGATAATACGTTAAGGGTTGGTGGAACTACCTTGGATTACCTTGGGGATAAGGTAACCTTTGGGGTGCTTGTTGTTTGTTAAGTCTTGGGTTGAGTGCATACACCCCAGACTCTTGTAGATGTGAGATTATTGGGCAACATCCCTTAGGATGATCATATTTACATATCTCACATCCATTGTCATTGTCCGTATCAGAATCCACAACCTCTTCAGTGATAGCCATTTTACCCTTACCTTTGTTACATGCATGGTCTAAGTCTCTCTTCTTCTTTTTATCATAGCCACTACTTCGCTCCTTAGACTCCTCTACGATTTTAGGGATGGTTTCGAATCTACTATCCAAGGAGTCCCACATTTGATCTACCTTAACTAATACTTCTATTGTTAATTTTTGAAGTGGTAAGGTTTTTCTGTTCACCATCTCTTCAAGTGGTGACTCTTCCTCCTCACATAATCTTACTCCCCTCTTTCGAGGGAAGGATCGCGGTTGTACTCTTCCACACTTTCTCTCTTATGTAGCTCTCCTTCTTCCTTAGCTACTTGCTCCAACAATCTATGAACCTAATGGGACCTAAGTTCAGATAATCTCCCTTGGGCATATGTTCCAAGGGTTCTCCTAGTTTCATGTCTTAGCCCATCTACGAGGTGGCGTAGTTGATCCTGTTGTGTGTAACCATGGCCCGAGAAATGATGTAACAGTGCATAATATTGGCCCATGGCAACATCCAAGGGTTCATGATTACCCTGCTTCCATTCTTGGATCTACTTTTGCAAGTTGGACACCCAAGAGTACGTTTAATATTTATCGTTAAATAGTTCTAGCATTGTACTCCACCTTCGAATGGATTCCGGTTCTAAGAACCGGTACTAGCTTTCCACTTCTTTTATGAGTGTCCTTAGGAACAAATTTAACTTTTGCCACTCTTTTTCAATGTTCTGCAAGGCATAGGCATTGTGAAATACCTGTAAGTGGTTCTGTGGATCAACGTTGTATCCCCCCTCAAATCGTGGGATATTATTCATGTCTAGTCTCTTGATCTTGCTATCTTTTTGGTGCCTTGTAGGTATTCTTATAGCCTCCATAATGTCTAACATGATTTGGGTTGCAAGTAGGGGTTCTTGATGGTCATTTCTCTCATGGCGTCTATGATGCCTATGCAGTTCCCTACTTTCCCTTCTTCCATTCCATGATTCTCTCGAATGCCCTCGTCCTCGTTCTTGGCTCTCTTGTCGAGGCTTCTCACCATGTTTACCCTTATCCTCATGGTGAGGTTCCTTATGATGTTGAAGGAGAGGGTGAATGTGTTGATGAAGGGGAAGAGGAAGGAGAACCATTGCCATGACAATGTTTCTTACCTTCTCTTTGATGGTCTTGACTCCGATCGTGATGACGATCAGACTGCCCTCCCTCATTATGTGTTTATGTTCTCTCATTGAACACTTGGTGTTCATGGGGATTAGAACCAGGATTGTGAATCATGGAGTAAAGGTTTTGATACACCACCTCTTCACCATCGTTATGAGGGGAAACATCATTTTGTGGAGAACCTATTGAAATAGGTTCACCACCCTTTATTTCATTTAAGAAAAGTGAAGTGTTATGGGGTTCTTTGCCCTTCAACGATGTATGGTAACTCTCTTGTCACAAGTCCCATTGATGTTGTGCTTCTATGGGGTGGTAGTCCCTTGCATGGTAATCACATGCAACATACTCAGCGTATAATTGTGACATGCCTATTCCTGCAAGGGCATGAAGGAGCATGTTGGGGGTGGATCTGTATGGAGGCAACACTATGTTATCCTCCAAGTCTCTCCAACACAGTTGTTCATCTTGATGGAAAATAAAGGTATAGTCAGGTATATATTCATCATGATGAATATATACCACATTGAATTGTTGAGGAACTGGTAGATTTTGGTTATGTGTGTTGTGCCGCCGACTATGTGTAGTATTGTTCCTAGGTAGTGAAGTGCTTTTGTGTGAAGAAGAAGAAGAAATTATTGTCTTGTTCGATGTGCTATTGACTGTTATCTTATTTTCTTTCTTTTGATCAACCCTTAGGGCTCCCAACAATGTGAATGATATCCTATGTTCTATGTAGCACACAAACAACTAAGTCCCTGGCAACGGTGTCAATGATGAGTGGCAAGGTACCCCTACACTCAACCATACGAATATGAGCGTTTCACGTGCGATCTGGTTGAACTCAAAGGACTAAGTGCTTACGTGCCTTATGGAACACTTAAGGTTAATCTATTTTTGTCTTCCCAAGCTTACTTGTATTTTTCACGGTTGTATGGTTAAGTAAGCTTGAGGTACATGATTTTTATGTCTTTTATCTTTTTATCGCCTATGCTAAGAGGGGAAAGGGTGAAGAGACTAAGTAACTAACTTTCACTAACTAAGCTTTAATCGTCCTAGCATCAGTATCCATTCCCACTTTCCATACACACCCTAAACCAGTGCAACGCTACTAGGATTACCAAACGCTATTCGTTACTGGGTTACCAAGTGTAGCACACGTGCTCGAAGCGGTTGTACTGAATGTACTTAACTAAGGGTGTGAAGGGTTGAGAGAGATTAATTGTCTAAGAAAGAATTTAAACATTTAACAGTAATTAAAGTCCTATTTAGCTTAATCCATATGTTGCAAGGTTTATCAGAAAGTTTGTCTTTATTGCTGTACACAATTGTGTGCTTAGGTACAAATTGCTCGAATAAAGATCCGTTCACTTTGAGACTCCTACTGCAGGCACATGGAAATTATTCTAACTCTGGAATGGTAAAATTGCTATAGTTTGGCTAAGGGTCTAGATCTAGATGTAGAAACAAGGGAAAGCTGCCTCTTATTTATAAGCACGATGACAGGCTGCGATATCGCGTACGTGATATCATAGGGGATGACGTGATATCACAGATGTGATATCGCGTACGCGATATCACGGCTCATCACTTGTATGTCACGATTGTATGGTTAAGTAAACTTGAGGCATATGATTTTTATACTTTTTATGTGTTTTTATGTCCTACTACTAATAAGGGGTAATTTAATTTGACTACTTATTAACTAGGCTCACTTGCCATACACATCTTAAACCAATGCAACACTACTGGGATTACCAAACGTTAATCATTACTAGGTTACCAAGTGTTGCACACATGCTCAAAGTGAGTGTACTATGTGTGCTTACTTAGGAGAGTTGTTGGGTGAGAGAGAATCATTAATTAAGTAAGGAAAACATTAAGTAACAGTAAATAACATTAATTAATCTATTCTATATGCTGCAAAGTTTATCACAAATTTTGTCTTTATTGTCATACACAAGGTGTGCTCAGGTACACAATGCTCGAATAAAGATCTGTTCACTTTATGACTCCTACTGTAGGCACATAGAAATAATTCTAACTCTAAGAAGGAGAAAAGGCAAGAGTTTGGGTAAGGGACTAAGACTAACTATGCAAACCAAGTGCACCTACCTCTTATTTATAGGCATAGGTAGGACGTGATATCACATATGTGATATCATGTTGGAGGCCACGATATCATGTACGGGATATCGTAGATGCGATATTGTGGCTCATCATACTCCCATGACTGAATGAAAACTCATCTTCGAGTTTCTTACAAAATATTGGGAAGGTATGGGATTATTGACTAATTGAAAATTGACAGCAATAGGGAATAACAAACTCAAAGTGCTCAGTGAATGGATCGATAAACATATTACAACATTGGTGTTCACGCCCTTTGTGGTGAACACTGTACATGGATGATATCCATACCTTCACTTGATAGCTTGAAGAGAAAAAGAGGAAGAAAAGAAAATGAGGCATGTTACTGCCAATGTCGAGATTGTGCCCTCCATTGTTTATTCATATCCACACGACCAGACTTGTTCCTGGCGTAAATGTTCCCAACTCTAGTCCATCTCGAGTGCTTTCTCCTATTCTAGTCCATAGTTCATGTAATCGCCATCTGCACACACAACACAGTTACGAATGAGCAAGGATAAGTAAACCATAATTCAGTTGATACCTTACCTCAATATAAAGTGCATTGGCTGGGTTATGGTTATGGTAGAAACTGGGTTAGTGGTTTATTATTGATAACTACCCAAGGTGTAGGGGTTAGGCAAGTAGTAGAATGGAGAAATTAAAAAATTTGTGCCAAGGCCCCCACGACTAAGAGCGAACCTCTAGTAGCAATAAGATGGAAAAATATAAGGAACAAGAAAGATGGGAAAAATAACAATGGAAATGCCAATAAAATGGATGTCAAAGATGGGGATGAAACAAAAAATGGTTGATTGCAAAGAATGTTTAAGGAAAGAACTTAACAATTGCACCAAAAAGGAATGCTAGTGGGTCCTCCCAAAAGTAGGCTCATGCCCTTTACCCCTTGACAAACCCACAAACCAAAGGGTCTGTAGGCTCTAGGAATGTCATTTGGAAGGAAGAATTAAAAACCTACCTACAAGAGTTTACCAAGTAAAAACAATGCATCAACCAAGATATGGACTAATCATAAAATCGACAATGAGGTGGAAAATGGAAAGAAATATGGAGGGTGGAAATGGAATGGAATCCCAAGAGTAAGGTTGTGTAAAGTCCCTTGTGTATGTCATGGTTAATGTGACTGAGTAGAACTCATTCCAAATCTAGACTGAAACCAACCACATTTAGTGACCTCGCATCAATACACTTGGCCAATCCATCCCCTTGAAGCAACAAGGATGCTTCCCCAAAGAGTCACCACCATTCCAACGAGAGCGAGATGGAGAAGCAAGAAATGAGAAAGGGCCTTAATTAGAGGGAACCTTTAGGCATGGGTAACATGTCTTTCTAGTGCCATAACTAGTGCTTGTAGCTCATATTTCTTTATTATGTCTAAGGGGCGTGCTTTGAATTTCCACCTTTTTTCTACATGAGAACCACACCATGCAAAGACTTATTTTTATTTACTCAAAGTCCTGACATTTGATCAATTGCAGAATGGAAGAAAATCCAAGAAAAAGCATCCAAGAACCTAAGAGAATGACTAACATAAATGCATCAAATCCCCTTGAAGTCACACCCTTTGCAACCATTAAGTCCTTCATTTAGTTTGAAAAATACCAAGTCACCAATTTATTAAGAAGTTGATTAGAAAAAAGGGATTGTATAGTTCCAAGCCAAGGGAGACCATAGAGTTGAGTGGATGAATGGACGATGTGGACTCATTGCCTATTTTATCAAAAGAACCATATCATAATATCAACATTGAGAATCAAAGATAAAAACCAAACATTAGAAATTAACACTATTATATACAATCCACCATCATGAGCACTTATTGTAAGACGAATAAAAGTAAATCAACCAAACAAAGAAATAGTAAAAATGGTAATGATGGTGTAAGAAAAAAATAAGTAAATTTTTTAAAAAAATTCCAAAACAAAAATGTGTAGAACAGAAAATATAAAGAGCTGAGGGCTTAGAATGGTTAGCATTGGTGGCCATCTACCCCACGACTAAGTTGGAAGAAGGAGATCCAAAATAGTAAGCAAGGTTATCCACCAATAGAGGTAGTATGAGTACTGGCTAACCTAAGCTCATGGAAAGGTTTGGTTTATTGGATGTTGACCAATAGTTTCTTATCTAGGGTCTCAGGTTTGTATATCATCATGGCCCCAGAAGGAAAAGTTGCATGAATGACATAAGGTCCTTCCCACAACATTTGAAATTTGGTACGTTGTGGCAGATGTGTGGGATTCTAGTAGAGAACCTTATCTCCTGGTTGATATTTAACTTTCCTAATCCTTAGGTCATGAAATTATTTATTGAAGGCCTTGTGCAATTCATTAGGTGACAATGTGGCCAATCAGTTCTCAACCAGTAGGTTTAGGGTCATTAACCATTATTTTTGTGCTAGATCGAGGTCAAGGTTGAGGTCACATGCCATGGAGAGTGTATAGAACTCAGTTTGAATGGGAAGCGTTGGTAATTTACCGTACACTAACTCATAGGGAGAGTAGCCTATAGGGAGTTTCCATGTGGAGTAGTATTCCCAAAGAGCATTGTTCAGTTTAGTGCTCTAGTCTCGCCTAAACTTGCTAATGGTTCTTGTCAATATCTTCATAATCTCCCTGTTGGTGACTTTAGCTTGACTGTTCACTTGGGGGTGATATGGTGTAGTTAGTTTGTGCTCAACCCCTAAGCATTGCATTAATTTTTGAAAATTCGCACTTGTGAAGTGTGTACCATTGTCTGAAATAAGTGCACAAGGCACACCAAACCTATTTATGATTTTTTGTTGAACAAATCTTATAGCTATGGATGATGTACAATCCTTAACAATAACTGCTTCTACCCATTTTGTAAGGTAATCAATAGCAACAATAATATAAGCTTTTCCATTGGACATTAGTGTAACTGGCCCCATAAAATTAATTCCCCAAATGTAGAAGGGTTCTAAAGGTTGGATCCATTATTTTCGGACCCTTCATTCTAGCAGTCATCTCCCCATCACGTTGACAGTGCTCACAAGATTGGATAAAATGATGGACATCCTGAAATAATGTAGGCCAATAATATCCTGCAAGTAAGATCTTAATGGCTGTTTGTCTCCCAATGTAATGAACCCCATAAGAACCATCATGAGTGTCTTGGAGAACTTGCAATTGATCTACATCAGGAACATATCATCGAACCAAGCCATCAGGACATACTTTGTAAAGTTGCCCATTGATTTTCATAAAATACTTGGCTCAATGAAGAAACTATTTTTTCTCTTTGGAGTCAAACCCTTGTGGTGTTTGTTGCGTAAGGAGATAGGTGAGCATGCTACTATACCAATTTATCTCCATGGTTAATTGATTGTTCACTACACTTGCAAAGAGGAGTTCATCTAGGGAATAATTAGAAATTAGATACTCATCCTCTTTATTGTCCTATCGCAACTGAGATAAATGATTAGCAACTACATTCTTGGTGCCTTTACGATCGATCATTGTAAGATTGAACTCTTGTAAGATTATAAGCCATCGTATGATGCGATGGATTACCATTGGATTATTCATTAGGAACCTTATTGCACTATGATCCGTGTGTATGAATACCTTATAGCCCAAGACATAGTGTGTGAATTTTTCTAGTGTAAACACTATAGCCATTAATTCTTTCTCTATTGTAATGTAGTTAAGTTGTGCACTAGTGATACTTCTACTTGCATAGTGGATGTAATAAAGACATTTTTGATCATCTAACTATGTAATTATGGTCCCTAAAGCATAGTTGGATGCATCAGTCATTATGTGGAATGGTTTGGACCAATAAGGAGCTTGTAGAATGAGTGTTTCTACAACCTTCTATTTTAAAGTTTGGAAAGCTAATTCACATTCCCTGGTCCATTCGAAAGGTATGTCCTTTTTTGTTAGTTTAACCAATGGTTTTGCAACCTTTGAAAAGTTCTTAATAAACCTTATGTAGTAGCTAGTGTGTCCAAGGAATGATCAAATATCTTTTACAATTTCTGGTTGATGGGTAATTCCTTGGATAACTTTGATTTTTTTGGGGTCTACATCTATCCCTGTTTGTGAAATTTTATGCCCTAGTACGATGCCTCCTTGGACCATCAAATGGCTTTTCTGCCAGTTGAGCCTTAAATTGGTTTCTACACATCATTTTAACACTTGCTCCAACCGGTCCAAGGCTTGATCAAAGTTTGCTCCGTAGGTGGAGAAGTCGTCCATGAAGACTTCCACACCATTTGCTATCTACTGCTGGAATATGCTTAGAACTAACCATTGAAACATTGCAGGGGCATTACACAAGCCAAATGACATCTGTTTGTATGCAAATGTTTCTCAAGGACTGGTGAACGTAGTCTTGGCTTGGTCTTCTGGGGCTATTTTTATTTGGTTGTACCCACTGTACCAATCCAGAAAACTATAGTAGTGATACCCTGCAATGGTGTCTAAGACTTGGTCTACAAATGGCAATAGAAAGTGGTCTTTGAATGTTGCCATATTTAGTAGCCTAAAATCTATGCATACTCTCCATTTGCCTCCCTTTTTAGGCACTATAACTAAGGGGCTAACCAATTCACTATCAGTAATGGGGTATATGAACCCAACTTTTAGAAGCTATTCAATTTCTTCCTTAACTACTTGCTTCAGCTTTGGGTTCAATCGCCTCTGCGGTTGTCTTCAAGGCTTCATGGAGAGATTGGTGTAAATTCTATGTTGGCATATCCTAAGATCTATTCTAGTTAATTCAAGATATGACCAAGTGAAAGCTTTCAACCATTTATTTATCACTTTCAATGGTCTTTATTTTTGTTGCAGAGCTTGTTTTCCATTTTTAAGAAACATGTATTCCATACCAGTGGGCAATAGTTTTAGCTTAAGGGGCTCTTGTTTAAACTTACTAGGGATTTCCTACTTTCCCAGTTGAAATTTTTAAGGTCAAGACTTGGAAGTTGGCGATGGACTTGCTCTAATGTGTCTATGCTATCGATGTAAGTGTAAGTCAAACCCTTAGTTGGTTCCATGCATATGGTTGAGTTGCTTTCTTGTTCAGCTATCAGCCACTGAGTGCCTTCTTATCTTGTGGTTGCTGCATACAGACATCTTTGTATATTAGTCACTTGTGCACACTGGTTGCATGTAGGAAATGTTAAACATTGCACGAACCATGACTTCTGCACACAATTACACCTTGAGTCATTGTATGCAATGCATGGAACTTTCTTCTTCTCAATCTTTCCAAATGTATTTTCCTTTGATATTTTTAGGGAAATATTGTGGATTCCTAGGCACGCATAAACTGTGCTTAGCCATGCTCTTCCCATTATGATTGGGAAGTCCCCCTTACCATTGTTTACTTAAATCATTGGGAAGTCAACTAGATACGACCACCCACAAACAGTGGTGACAATGTCCTTCATTAGTCCCAACAAGACAGTGATGGACTGGTTAGCCAAATCTAAACAAATGTTACTCTTTCTTAGTGGAGGTAGGTTCCAGGCCTTGTACATTTCTTGAGAAATCAAGTTGATACCAGAACCTAAATCCAAAAGAGCTTTGCATGGCTCATTTCTAGTGATTTGTAGATATATTAGAGGACTTCTAGGATTAGAGAATTTCCTAGGAAGATGATCAAATTTTATCCAACCAGTGATGGCATGAGTTAACATGACCGTATGCATTGAGAGTGATTTTTGGATTGAAGGGAGCTCCGAAGCTTCAAGTGATAGTGAGGTGGTTGAAGAATCAGCCGCTTGTGGTTGTAAGGGCTTAGTTAGATTGTTGGTTTTAAAGAAAGGTCTTTTTTCATGTAGTTGTTAGAACCAATAGTAGTTTGAGGGTTAACAACCCTTTTCACGTTATGTTGTTGTGTCTGGGTAGGGATTTCACCTTGGATAGCTGGAGCAGGTGGTGATGGAGTTAAGGGTGGAAGAGGTGCAACTGGATGAGAAGGATGGTATGTCTATGGAACATTGCCCCTAGGAGAAGGACTCCTATAGTACTCACAAGCTTGGTAGTGAGGTTGAGGAGTAACGTGACTAGTAGAGTCATGTTGAGAGACTGGTTGTTGCATGTAATATCCATACGAGTCAGGTTACTGGTAAGGATACTGTTGCCTTGGTGGTGGTATTCCCCATGATTATGGACATTGCCATTGTTGATATTGCTCGATTGATTGTGGCGGAGTTCCACTTGGATAATACGTTAAGGGTTGGTAAAACTGTCTTGAGTTACCTTGAGGATAAGGTAACCTTTGGGGTGTTTGCCTTTTATTTAATCATGGGTAGAGTGCATACATCCCAAACGCTTGCAAATGTGAGATTATAGGGTAGCATCCTTTAGGATGGTCATATTGGAATATCTTGCATCCACTATCATTGTCTATAACTAAATCCACAACCTCTTCAATGATGGCAACTTTGCCCTTACCCTTGTTATGTGCATGTTCAGTTTCTCTCTCTCTTTTTTTTTTTTGTGATCACTACCTTACTTTCTAGACTCCTCTACTATTTTAAGAATGTTTTGAAATCTATAATCTAGGGAATCCCACATTTGGTCCACCTTTGTTAATACTTTTGATGTTAATTTTTGGATAGGAAAGGTTTTCTTATTCACCATCTCTTCGAGTGGTGACTCTTCTTCATCCTCACAGAATCATACTCCTGTCTTTCAGAGGAAAGAATCTCTGTTATATTCCTTTCCACTCTCTCTTTTCCTTAGTTCACCTTCTTCTTTAGCAACTTGCTCCAATAATCTTTGAACTTGATGGGTCCTAAGCTTAGATAGTCTTCCTTAGGCATAAGTCCCAAGGGTTCTTCCTGTTTCATGCCTAATTCCATCTACGAGATGGTGTAGTTGATCCCTCTATGAATAACCATGGCCAGGACAATGATGTAACAGTGCATAATATTAGCCCATGGCAGCATCCAAGGGTTCATGTCCTCCTTGTTTCCAACCTTGGATTTGCTTTCGTAGGTTGAACACTCGGGAGTACATTTGGTACTTATCGTTGAACAATTCTAACATGGTACTCCACCTATGAATGGATTTTGATTCTAAGGATTGGTACCAGCTCTCTACTTCTTTAACTAGTGTTTGTGGGAACAATGTAAGTTTTTTCCATTAACTTTCTATGTTTTGTAAGGCACATGCATCATGAAATTCTTGTAGATGATTTTGAGGATCAACGTTGTACCCCCTTCAAATCATGGGATATTTTTCATGTCTAATATGTTGCTCCTACTGTACTTTTGGTGCCTTGTTGGGATCCTAATGGTCTCAGTTATGTCTAACATACTTTGAGTAGCGAGTAGGGATTCATTATGATCATCTCGTCTATGGCATCTATGATGCCTATGTTGTTCCCTACTCTCCCATCTCTTATGGTGTGTTTCTCTAGAGTGCCCTCGTCCCCTTTCTCAACTATTTTGTCTATGATTTCCATTTCACCTACCCTTATCCTCATGGTCTTTTTCCTTGTGACTACATCCAGATCCTGAAGGAGAGGATGAAGGAGATGATGAAGGTGAAGAATAAGGAAGACCGTCACCATGTTGGTGCCTACTTCCTTCTCTTCAATGGTTGCAGCCTCGATCATGGTTATGATTAGAACGTCCATCCTTGTCATGTGTTTGTGTTAATTTTTTAGACCCTTTGTGCCTGTTAGTACTAGAATCTGGGTTATGGATAGTCGAGTAATGATTCTAGTACACAACAACGAGAGGAATATTATTGTGTGGGCAACTGCTTGAGGCAAGTTCACCACCGTCATTTTTTCTTAGAACATGTGGGATGTTGTATGATAACTTTTCCTTCATGGATTCATGACATCTCTCCTGTTGTATGTCCCTTTGATGCTATGCCTTCATGGGTTGATACTCTCTTGAGTCATGGTCATGCACAATGTACTCAGCTTGTAAGTGCTACATACCAATTCATGTGAGATCATGAAGAAGCATGCCTGAGATAGAGTGATTAGGAGGTAACACTATGTTAACTTCTAAGTCTCATCAACGTAGTTGTTCATCCTGGTGGAGGATAAAGGTAAAGTTCAGTACGTATTCATCAGGATGAACATATACCACACAAAATTATTGAGGGACTGGTGGATTATCATGTGTACTGCACCTCCGATTGTTCCCGGTATCCGACCTAGGTGATGAAACACTTTTATATGAAGAAGGAGACATGATTGTCTATTCAGTGTGTAATTTATTATTTTTCTTTAACCAATCCCAAGGGTCCATTCCAACAATGTGAAAGCTTCCATATGTTTTGGTTAGCGCACAAGCAACAAAGTCCCCAGCAACGGCCCCAATGATGAGCAGTGAGGTATCCCTACGCTCAACCATACGAATACAAGCATCCATGCACAATCCAGTTGAATTCCAAGGACTAAGTGCCTATGCACCTTTGTGGAACAAGAATGGGTTGATTAATCATTATCTTCCCAAGCTTACTTGTATGTCATGATTGTATGATTAAGTAAAATTGAGGCATATGATTTTTATACTTTTTTTGTGTTTTTATGTCCTACTACTAATAAGGGAGGAGAGAGATGACTAAATAACTAATTTAATTTGACTACCTATTAACTAGGCTCTAATTGATCCTAAAACTAGGATCCGTTCTCACTTGCTGTACACATCCTCAACGAGTGCAACACTACTGGGATTACCAAACGCTAATCATTATTGGATTACCAAGTCTTGCATGCATACTTGAAGTGATCGTACTATGTGTGCTAACTTAGGAGAGTTGTAGGGTGAGAGAAAATCATTAATTAAGGAAAGTATTAAGTAACATTAATTAACATTAATTAATCTATTCTTTATGATGCAAGGTTTATCACAAAGTTTGTCTATATTGCCATACACAAGGTGTGCTCAGGGGCACAATGCTTGAATAAAGATTTGTTCACTTTATGATTCCTACTGTGGGCATGTAGAAATAATTCTAACTGTGAGAGGGAGAAAAGGCAAGAGTTTGGGTAAGGGACTAAGACTAACTATGTAAACCAAGTGTGGCTACCTATTATTTATAGGCAATGAGGCAGGACGTGATATCACGTATGCAATATCGTGTGGGAGGCCATGATATCGCGAACACGATATTGTGGCTCATCAACAGGATAATAATGATAATTGCAAAGATCACCATGAACAAAGAAATGGTAGAGGACATCATAGGTATCATCAAGATCATGATGATGAACCTCTACTAGCCACTTGAAATATGCTCAATATCACAGAGGCTGTCAAAATTCCTACCAAGCATGTGAAAAATAGTTGAATCAAGTAGTTAGACATGAATAATATCCCTAGATTTGAGGAGGGATATGACTTGGATCCTCAAATGCATATACACCCTTTCACGATGCTTGTGCCTTACAAAATATTGAAAATGATTAGCAAAAGCTTAAGTTGTTTCCAAAAAAAATTATCAAGGAAGTAGAAAGCTGGTACTCCAAAGTGTCGATAGAGTACAATGCTAGAATTGTTTAATGACAAGTATCAGATGTACTCCAAAGTGTTAAACTTGCAAGGTAAATCAAAGGCTAGAAACAAGGAACTCATGAACCTTTGAATGCTACCATGGGTAGATATTATTCATTATTACATCGATGCCCTGGCCATAATTACTCTTAGTTGGAATAACTTCCCCACATCATAGATTGGCTTTGCTAAAAAACATGGAGGATCGCTAGGGCCTATGCCCAAGGAAGACTATTAGAATTAAGAGCCCATAAAGTACAAAGGATGATTGAGTAAGTAGAAAAAAAAGAAGGATAGTTGAGGAAATGAGAAAGTGTAGAAGAATATAACAAAGATCCTTCCATCAAAAAGAAGGAGGTTTGCTTTTGTGATAGTGAGGAGGAGTCACCTATTGATGAGGTGGTGCAATGAAAGACCTTACTAATCCAAAAATCTGTCTACAATTTTGGCCAATTTAGATAAAATGTGGGATTCATTAGATGAAAAATTCCAAACTACTTTAAAAATCATAGAAGAATCAAGAGAGTAGAGTAGTCATTGTGATTGTAAGAGGCAAAAAGAAGCTGAACGTGCCTACCAAAGGGGCAAGGGAAATGTTGTTGTAGTAGAAGTAGTTGTGGAGATTAAATTAGATGATGATGGTGGATGTGACATCTACTACTACAAACATCCTAAGGGATGTTGCCTTGTTGTGTCATACTTATAGGAATCTAGGATGTATGCTCTAAATCCATGACTATCAAAAAGACAAACACCTAGAAGATTATCTTATCCTCAAGGAAATCCTAGGTAGTTCCACCAACAACAACCTTATTATCCAAGTGGAACTTCACCACAACTATATGAGTAGTATTAGCAGTGGCAGCAACCATAGTCATGGGGGATGCCACCACCATGAAAGTAGTATCGTTATAGGTAACTAGATCCATATGGGTACTATGTTCAACAATCCCTATCTTTAAGTGACTCTTCTAATCATGTTTCTTCTTTCTAGCATTACTACCACCCTTTTGAATATCATCAAAATCATTCTCCAACTCCTATAGGGGATCCCATATTCCATCCATACTCTTCTCATGTGCTTGCACTTGTTACTCCACCCTTAACATAGTTATTGCTTGCTTCATCCATGTAGGATGAGCTTCCAGCTCAATCGAAACAATGTAATGCTAGAAGGGTTGTTAATCTACAATCGATTAATCAATCGAGTGGTTTGAAATCTACATCTCGCAAATGATCACTTTTTCAATCCAATAGACCTCCTAGGCCCTTACAAACTTATGCGGTTGGTCACCTTGCTCCTTTCTCATCCTCTGCAAATTATCAAATCAAGAGCCCTTCAAACCAAATGCCTCCCAAGATCTACATTATTATGTTAACTCATGTTGTATCTAATTGGATTTGGGCTGGCAAATTTCTAAGGAAATTATTTGATATTGGAAGTCCCCTTATCTATTTGTAGATTTCTAGGAATGAACCATGCAAAGCTCTCTTGGATTCAAGTTTTGGTGTTAATTTGATTTCCCATGAGACATATACTAGGAATTTTCTGCCTGTCAAGAAGAGCAATATCAGATTAGAATTGGAAAACTAGTCTATCACTATTTCATTAGCACTGGTAGAAGATATTAGGACCACTATCTATGGGTGGTCTTATCCTATTTATTTTCTAGTAATAAAAGTTGAAAATTGCAAAGAGGATTTTCCAATCATTATGGGAAGGACATGGCTAAGTATTGTTGATGCAAGAATGAAAATCAGAGATCTTTCCCTAGAAATTTCCAATGAAAATGCATTTGAAAAAATTGAGAAGAAATGAGTTCCATGAATCGCATATAGTGATACAAGGTGCAACTATGTGTAGAAACTTTAGTCCATAAAAAGAGCATCCATTTTCACATGTAGGCAATGTGCAAATAAGGTAGATATTCAAAGGTGCCTATATGTAGTAGCCATAAAATAAGAGGGTACCCAATAGCTAATAGCTGATTCTAAGAGTAGCAAAATTTGCATGAAACTAACTGAGATCTTGACATGTGCTTATGTCATAGGCATGGATGAATTGGAGTAAGTTCATTGCCAACTCTTTGATGAAGAAAATGATGATACCTATTGGAGAGAGTTGGAAATCCCTAAAAATTTTAAACAAGAGCCCTAGAATATGCATTTCTGAAAAATGGAAAGTTGGTTATAATCAATGTTAAACTTACTCTTGAACAAAAAGAGAAATTATTGAAAGTGGTTAATAGTTGGCCAACAACCTTTGCTTGGTCATATCCTGAACTCATTGGGATTGATCCATGAATATGCCAACACTGTATCTATACCAATCTAGCCATGAAGCCAAGAAAGTAGTGACAGTGGTAGTTGAATCCCAAATGAAAGAAAATTGTCAAGGAGAAAATAGAACAACTGCTCAAGGTGGGGTTAATCTATCCTATTGCAGATAGTAAGTGGGTTAGCCCACTTGTGATTGTACCAAAGAAAGATGGTAAGTGGTGGGTTTGTATTGATTTTAGGCTATTAAACATGGAAACATTCAAAGATCATATTCCATTATCATATGTTGATCAAGTGTTAGATACCATTTCTGGACATTATTATTATAACTTTCTAGATGGTTATAGTGGCCTAATAGTTTCTTCATTAAGCCAAGTGCTTCATGGAAATCAATGGATACCTTTACAAGGTGTGCATTGATGGCCTAGTTCATTGGTGTGTCCCTTATATTGATCAATTGCATGTTCTCTAAGATGCTCATGAGGGCCCTTGCAGAGGCCACTATGTAGGGAGATGCATGGCCATTAAAATCTTGATGGTAGGGTACTACTGGCCAATAATCTTTAAGGATGCCCACCAGTTTTTTTGATCTTGTGAACATTATCAATGAGATGGTGGGATGACCACATGAATGGAGGGATCTCAATAGTGGATCTAACCACTGGAACCCTTTGACATATAGGACATAGAATTCATGGGTTCCATCACACCCATGTCTAATGGAAAGGTGTACATTATCATTGCCTTTGACTACTATACTAAATGGGTAGAAGTAGTAGCCATCATCAATTGTACATCATCCACTATTGTTTAGTTTTTTTAGCAACACATTATAAATAGGTTTGAGGTGCCATGTGCACTAATTTTTGACAATGGTTACCATTTCACAGGTACTACATTTTACAATCTCATGCAACACTTGGGGGTTGAACATAAATTAACAACATTCTACCATCCCCAAGCTAATGGTTAAGCATATGTTACTAATAGGGATAGTACAAATATCTTAATGAGAACTATTAGCAAATATAGGAGAGACTAGAACAAAAAACTCAACGATGCCCTCTAGGCCTACCATTCAACATGAAAACTTCCTATAGGCTACTCTTCCTATGAACTAGTGTGTGGGAAACTACCAATACTTCCTATTCAATCAAAGCTCTGTATACTTTTAACAGCTTGTGACCTAGATCTTGACCTGAGTCTAGCACGGAGAGAACAATTAATCAACCTTAACATGCTAGATAAAAATCGATTAGTGGCCCTTTTCTTGAATGAAGTGCACAAGGCATTCAGTAAGCAATGTCATGACCTAAGAATAAGGAAAGTCAAATTTCAACTTAGAGATAAGGTCCTGTACTAGAACCCAACACATGTTCCACAATGAACTAAATTTTAAACATTGTGAGAGGGGCCTTATAAAATTGATGAAACCTTTTCTTCTGGGGCCATGATAATTTACAAACTTGAAAGTCCAAATAAGAAATAGTTGATCAACATGCAACAAATAAAACCTTTCTACAAGCCCAAGTAAGCTAGTGTAACGAATACCTCATTAGATGGACAACCTCACTCAATATTATGGATCTCCTCCTTTCAACTTAGTTGTGGGGGAGATGGCCATCCATGTTAACCATTTACGTGGCTCCTCAATTTTTCTATTTTTTGTTTTACACTTTCTTTATTTTACACCTTTTTGTTTTATAATTTTTCTTATTTTACACTATTGTTGGTACGATTGATTTTTCTTCAATATTTTACACTTTCTTTTATAATTTCTTTTGTTTTAGGTATGATTTTCTAAATTTCTACTAATAAAGTGCTTTGTGACAATAGGACATAGTGGTGCTGTAGTTATTGTTAATGGTGGTTTGTACTTATTATTTTTGATTACTATGTCTAGTTTTTATTTTTGAATTTTGGTACTAATAACTAAGACATGGTTTCTTTTTCATGGAACAGGTAGTGAGTCCATGACATCCAACCATCCACAAATGCTATGGTTTTCCTTATTTTGGAAGTATGATAAGTAAAAGTTTAACAAACTTGTGGCCTTGGTAATTTTTGGATTTGGAAAGGATTCAAGGGTTTGAATAGGGTGTGACTTCAAGGGGATTCAATACTCTTTATACGATTCTACTTTGGTGCATGAGTGTTTTCATGGATTTCTTATCGCTTGGTGTTGGCCAATAACAAGAAGTTGAATAAGTCTTTGCATGGTATGGTTCACATCTAAAAAAAATAACAAACATAAAACAAAACAAAAAAATGAAAAAAATGATGAAGAACAAAAACAAATGATGATGGGAATTCAAAGAACATCCCTTAGATAAAATAATAGGCTACATGCACTTCTTGTGGGACTAGAAAGACATGTTACCCATGCTTGAAGGTCCCTTATAACTAAGGGCCTTTCTCACTTCCTACTTCTCTCTTTTTTTTCTCTATAAGTAATAGTGATTGATCTATGGGAGTACTCTTGTGTCTCAAGGAGATGGATTGGTCTTAGAGTGCTGATGTGAAGTCATTGAATGTGGTTTGTTTTGGTCTAGACTAAGGATGGATTTTATCAGGTGATTTAACCATAAAATTCACAAGGGAAATTCAAGTTGAAAAATTTTGTTTACATTCTTTGTAAACGAGTATTTGTTAATAGGCCCCTATGTATACAAGGCCCTATATATGGAACTCCATTGATGCAACACAAAAATAATATACATTCACACTTTGAATTTTTCACATTTCCTTTCAAATGCCAGAGGGGTTTTTGTAGTTTTCATAGCCAAGAACCTTTTAGAAGCCATATCTTTCTAACCATTTATCCAAATCACTCCATTCTTTAACCCTGTAGCTGCTAAAGATAAGCTCTTAGTTTTGGGGGCCACAAACATGAAGTTCTTGACAAAAAATTTTTCTAAATTTTTCTAACTTACACAGCAGTTTAACAAAGAAACCAACATGAAAACATCAAATTACAAAAGTTAAATCCTTCCAACTAGTTTCAGTAACACATTTAACTTAAAAAATAATAAAATAATAATAAAATAGCCTATCTACTATGATCCAACCTTAGCCTAAGTGTAACTAACTAATGAGATGAGGTATTAGAATATTATAATTTACACATTATACCTACTACTCCTTGGATGTATTGTGACCATAGATGGCACCAAAGGGAAAGTACACACAAGAAGGAGGGCCATCACAACCATGGAACAAATGACCGCAAAATGAAAGGGGCCAAGAATAGGCCCAGGAACAATAAGAAACAACCCATGCTATGGGACCTCTTAGGGAGAAGCTCAAAGAGGAATTTGTCCATCAGATTTTAGAACAAGTAGTAGTGATAGAGAAATCCCATTAGGTGAAGGCACCAGCTCCACAAGAAAACTTGTAGGTGACCTTGATAGAAGCCTACCTCAAGTAGACTAAATCAAAGGAGGTTTAGAAAATGGTGCTCTAAGAGATGAAATTTGGCTCTTTCTTGGAGTAAGCACCTCAAGAAGTACAAGATCAACTAAAAGACCTATCCCATGTGGCCGATCATCACTTCCAATGGGAAGTGGTACATGGGAGAGATGTTCTTATTCTGGAATAATAGGCAGGCTAGTTTAATGGTCAAGATCAAGGAAATTTTAGTGTCATACTTGGTTTAGGCCATTTTAGAGGTACTAGGTGATGAGTTTTGGTTTGTCGCGTTGATTGGGCCCCATTGATGAGGCCTTGTTGATGTAGTCTATTGCATCAATGAGGTCTCATCCACTAGGCCCCATTGACAAGGCCCCATCAACGTAGTTAATTACATTGATGCGATCCCATTGACATAGGGGTCTATCTTGGTCTATAAATATGAGCCACTAGTTAGATTTATGACAATCAATTCTCATAGTAGTAGTAGTAGAGCTCTTTTGGTTTGTCAATTCGAAAGTTAGAATATTTTTGTCAAGTGCCCACAATAAAAGTCATTGAGTGTATGGATCATTATTTAAGCATTGTTGTACCTGAGCACAATAGTGTGTGCGGCAATAAAGATGAGCTTTTTGATAAACCTTGTAGCATTTTGGATAGATTAAATATTTCATTTATGCATTTAATGTTTTTAATTAATTATGCAATGTTTTTCAATAATTAAGCTAATTAAGATAATTAAGCAAGATAAGCTAGATAGATTAAATACATAAGTACAACTACTTCAAGTGTAACATGTATTCACTTAGTAATCCTAGCAGTGTTATTGCTTGGCACACCTAGAAGCGTAGTGCTTGGTAACCCAGTAGTGGATACATGGGTTCAGAATGTGTACAAAAAGTGGGACTAGATACTTATGCTAAGATTAGGTAGAGGCTAGTAGGTTAGTTACATTGAGTTAGCCATTAAATTACCTTGTCTTTATCTCTATTCAAGCACCAAGACTATAAAACATAAACTATAAAAATCGTATGCCTCAATTACACTTAACCATACCACTTGCTTCACAAGTGTAACTAGGAAGACAATGAATGACCTTAGGGCAAGGTTCACTTCCTAGAATACTAGTGCACTAGAAATAATAAAGCCTACGAAATTTGACTAGATCACACATGAACACTCTGTGATTCATATGGTTGGGCATAGAAGTACCTCGTTGCTCATCATTAGTGTTGTTGCCAAGGATTTTGTTTGTTGAAACATGCACTATTTAGGTTTAGTGAATACCATTAATATCATTGTATGAACCTCAAGCTCAATATAATTCTTGCTATACATAGAATTATAAAAGCATACTAATTTTTTATTTCATATTACAAAATGTCTTCTTCTTCTCACAAGTGCAAAGATGTCAAACTGTTGGTCCCATAGGAGTACAAAGTGGTATATACTCATCCAAATGAGTATGTACTGGATTTCACCTTCATCCTACATCAAGATGAATAATTGCAATGGCATAATATGGAGGGTGACCTTGTCTTACCCCTTGATTGATCTATACCTGGGATGTTATTTCAAACTCTTAAGAAGTTGAGCATTCTAGATCTTCATGAGGAATATGTTGTGAATAGTTATGACACTCGAGACTATCATCCCATTGAAACATAATGCAAGTAAGATTGAATCAAGAGAAGCATCATGAGGTCATGAAGGAGAAACATTTCACTAATCCCTTGTTCCTACTAGATCAAGATGACAATGAAGATTCTCCCTTTAAAGGTTCTCAACATGAAGATTCTCTACCTCTTGTTATTGGTAATGAGGGTGTGACCCTGAACTTGTGATCAACTATTCATAAAATAGGTTTGGAAAAAAGTGATAGTTAAGGCGGGGACTTGGAAAAACATCAAAATAGTAAGGGATCTAAGGATGATGATTATAATGAGCGAAATCATGGTGTTGGACACTGTAGTGGTGATGGCAGTCCACCTTCCTCTCCATCCTCTTCATTTGATTTTGAACATTCCTCTTCATCTGTCGATTCTCATAGATGCCACCATCAAAATAATCATGATGAGGGTGATCAATGAGAAAATAATAACTATCAAGGAGAAATCCCTTCACAACCACAATAACGAAATGCCACAAGAGCTATACATTCACATATGGCCTTCTAGCCATGTGGTTTGGACAATTTATCTAGGAAATGACCTTTTTATTGACCTAATAGTCCTCCTAAACCCTCACAACCTCATGTGGATAGTTGCCTTGCATCTCTAACATGCTCATCCTTTTCATCCAACACCTACAAGTCCCCTTCAAATTAAACATCACCTCATATTTGCATTATGATGCCAGCTCATGCTATTGTCGATTAGATCAAAGTTGGCCATCTTTCATAAAATGATCTAACTCAGGAAGTCCACTCATTTACGTATAGATCGTTAAACATAAGCTATGTAAGGCTCTTATTTATTCTGGTTCCAGTGTCAACCTCATCTCCCATGACATGTATAGAGCCTGGAACCTACCACCTTTCAAGAAGAGCAACATTCATTTGGAATTGATAGACTAGTCAATTATTGTCCCTCTGGGATTAGTAGAGGACATTTTGACCAAAGTTTGTGGGTGGTCCTATCTTGTTAATTTTGTAGTGATCAAGATTGAGAATTGCAAAGGTAACTTCCCCATCATTATGGGAAGAGATTGGTTAAGCATGGTTGATAAGTGAATGGGCATAAGGGACCTCTCCTTGAAAATCTACAAGGAAAATGAATTTGGATCGTAGGAGAAGAAGTATACTCCATTCATCACATATAGTGATAACAAGTGAAATTATGTGCAAAATATTTGGTTCTTCAATGGTACATACATTAAAGCATGCAATCAGTTTGCATAAGAAACAAATATTCAACAGTGTCTATACATAGTAGCCACAAAACAAGAGGGTACCTAGTGGCTGACAACTAACTTAGAAAGCAACACATTATGCATGGAATCAACTGAAAGCCTAACATGTGCTTATGTTGAAGGCATGGGTGAACTTGAACAAGTTCATCACCAACTCTCTGATCATGAAAATGACAATACCTATTAGGGAGAGTTGGAAATCCCTAATAACTTCAAGCAGGAGCCACTAGAGTTGAAAACTGTACCAATTAACATGGAGTATGCATTCTTAAATAATGGTAAGCTAATCATAATCAATGCCAAACTTGCTTCTGAACAAAAAGAAAGGATGTTAGAGGTGGTTAATAAAAGGCTAATAGCCTTTACTTCATCATATTCCAAGCTGACTGAAATTGATCCACAGATATGCTAGCATCGCATATACACCAACTTGGCCATGAAGCTAAGAAGGCAGCCACAAAGATGGCTGAACCCCAAATTGAAGCAGATCATCAAGGAGGAAATAGAGAAACTGCTCAAGGTGTACACCCGAAACTCTTGTAAGTATGACATCACAGGGCAACATCCCTTAGGATGATCATATTGAAAAATGTCACACCAACCATCATTATCAGAGTCTATCTCTACAACTTCTTCTACTATAGTAGCTTTGCCCTTACCCCTTTGGTAGGCACGTGCAGCTTCTTTCAACCTCCTACGATTATGATCACTATTCTACTCTTTGGATTCTTTAGTAATATTTCATAGCAATTTGAAATATTTTATCCAAGGAGTCCCCTAATTTATCAATCTTTGTTGAATATTAGAAATAGATTTTTTGATGGACAAGGTTTTCTAGTTTACCACCTCGTCGAGTGGTGACTCCTCCTCATGATAGAATCAGACTTCCCTTTTCCTAATGGAAGGGTTCTTATTATATTCTTTTGTACTTTCCATTTTTCACAACTCATCTTCTTCTTTTGCTACCTGCTGTATCTGCCTTTGTATTTGATGACCTCTTATTTTAGATTATCCCTTGGGCATAGACCCAAGAGTTCTTTTAGTTTTTTCTTTGAGCCCATCTATGATGTGGTGGAGTTGTTTCCTTTTAGAATAACCATGGCCAAGGCATTGATGTAAGAGAGAATAATATTTGCCCATGGAGGCATCCAAGGATTTATGTGTTCCCTATTCCTAGCCTTGGATTTTCCTTATCAAATTAGACACTTTGGAGTATGTTTGGTATTTTGCATTAAATAGTTCTAGCATGGTACTCCATCTACAAATGGATTTTGGCTCGAAGGACTAGTACTAGCTTTCTACTTAATGAGTGTCCTAAGAAAGAGCTTGAGTTTATGCTAATCATTTTCAATTTTTGGCAAGACACAGGTATAATGGAAAGTTTGTAGATGTGTCTATGGATCAAAGTTATATCCCCCCTCAAATCTTTGGATATTGTTCATGTCTAAGCACTTGATCTTTCACATGCATAGTAGAAATCTATACTACCTCTACAATGTTAAGAATGCTTTGAATTGCCAACAAAGGCTCATCATCATCATTATTGCATTATCACTAATGATTTTCTCTATTATCCATTTGTTCATTATAGGATTTATGATTAGTGTTGTTGTCCGATTGAGCACCTTCATCATGGGTATTATTTTTGTGGCATCTTTTAGAGCTAGAAGAAGAGGAGGAGGAAGATGCAGATGAAGAGTATGAAGAGGAAGGAGGATTGCCATTGCCATGATGTCTACCAATTTTCCTTAGGTTATCATAGCCATGTTTTTTGATTTTCTTATTGTCTTAATGCTTATCTAATCCCTTGCCTTAACTTCCATCTTTTCCTAAACTTAGATTGTTGATCATGGATTGCAAGTTCAAGGTCACATTCCCATCATTAGTAACAAGGGGTGGAGAATTATCATGTTGAGAGCCCTCAGAGGGAGGATCCTCTTTGTCATCTTGGTTTAGCAAGAACAAGGGATTATTGAATCGTTTCTCCTTCATAGCCTCATGATGCTTCTTTTGGTGTCAATATTGTTGGCATTATGTTTTAGCGGGATGGTAGTCTCAATAGTCATAATCATGCACAATGTATTCCTATTGAAGATCTTGGATGCCTAACTTCTTAAGAGTTTGAAGCATCATCACAGGTACAGATCAATCAAGAGACATTATAATGTTTCCTTTCATATCACACCATTGCAATTGCTCATCTTGATGTAGGATAAAGGTGAAGTTAGGAACATACATATTTGGATGAGTATATACCACTTTGCACTCCTGTGGGACCAGTAGTTTGACATCATCATGCCTATGAGAAGAAGAAGACATTTTACAACAAACAAAATAATCAGTGTGCTTTTGTAATTACATAATTGAGAATGATGTCAACCTTGGGGTTCGTCTAGCGATATCAATGATATTCACTAATTCTAGATAGTGCACATTTCAACAAATAGAGTCCCTAACAATGGTTCCAATGACGAGCAACAAAGGCACCCCTACGCCCAAACATAGGATGAACAATGAAGATACCAACGAAGGCACAAAGCGTTCCATGGACTTTATAGTTTCTAGTGCAATAGTCTTCTAGGAAGTGAACCTTGCCCTAATGGTTGTTTGTTGTCTTTCAATTACACATGTGATGCACATGGTATGGTTAAGTGTAATAGAGGCATATGATTTTATTGTTTTGTATTTTATTTTCTTTGATGGTTAAAGTAAAGAGATGAAGTAATTTAACAGCTAATTTAGTTTAACTAACTAACTAATCTTTAACTAGTCCTAACATAAGCATCTATGCTAGTTTAACTAGCTAATTTCGTACATGTCCTAAACCCATGTATCCACTGTTGGGTTACCAAGCGCTATGCTAGAGGGCACACCAAGTAATAACACTTCTAGGATTACTAAGTGAATACTTGTTTACACTCAAAGTGTTCAAACTTACAGGTTTAATCTATTTATCTTAATTAATTAACTAATCACTTAAGGTCTAATTTATCTTAATTAATGGCATAATTAATGAAGAAAATAAATGCATAAATAAATCATTAATCTATTCTAAGTGCTACAAGGTTTGATTAAAAGGCTCATCTTTATTGTCGTATGCACTGGTGTGGTTCAAGTACAATAGTGCTCAAATAAAGATCTGTATACTTTCTAACTCCTATTACAAGAACTTAAAAAAATATTCTAACTTTCAAATGGATAAATTTCTAGAGCTTTGCTACTACTATGACTTGAATGTTCATAAACATGACTGTGAGCTCATATTTATAGTTTTTGCTATAGGATTGCATTGATAGGGCCCTATAGACATAGCAAACACTACATCGACATAGCCCCATCAATGGGGCAACACCACATAAACAAGGAACCATCAATGAGGCCAGTTCAATGGGGGCCTATTGATGTAACACATTGATGCTCATTAGTCCTTGAAGTGAAGCCTACGATAAGCTTCAAGAGTATACTTCAAGTATGGGCTTGAAGCTCCATTAATTTGAAGGATTCCATCAACTCAACTGATGCTAGGGTTGAAGGAAGGTACCAATCCCAACACTTGATACAGCCTTCCATCGAAGACCTTGCATGAAATGCAAAGGGCACTTCTAGGAATAGAAAAAATTTCCCTATTCTATGACAAGAGGGATAAGTTCAACCTAAAGGACCAATGTCTCTAAGGCATTCCCTAGATCCATCCCTTATTGAATCTAGAGACTTTTCTTCCTGCATAGTCTCATACTTAGGCAAGAAGATGTGCTCTTCTTCCACAAGTCTAGTCGAGTTCCTTCCTGAATGGCTTCTTGAAATCCATTGGTTTTTCTTATTTTCTTATTTTTATAATTTAATTTGAAAGCTCACCAAGACTACTTTCCACCCTAGTGATGGACTTGGAAAACCATAATTGAAAGAAAGAAAATGCTCCAAAAGAGCCATGTCTCCACAAGCAACTCAAGCTTACCAAAACCCCAGGTTCCACTTTTGGCATCAAGACCCATGGGATCTTGCTAGTCTAGCCATAAATGGAATGGATAACAATGAAAGAAATTCCCTATATCCATCCCTTATTAGGTCTAGAGACTTGTCTTCCTACATAGTCTCATACTTAGGCAAGAAGATGTGCTCTTCTTCCACAAGTCTAGTCAAGTTCCTTCTTGAATGGCTTCTTGAAATCCACTGATTCTTCTTATTTTCTTATTTTCTTTTTCTTCATCATTGATTTTTAAAGCTGACCAAGAACACTTTCCACCCTAGTGATGGACTTGGAAAAAAATAATTGAAAGAGAGAACATGCTCCAAAATAGCCATGTCTCCACAAGTAACTCAAGCTTACCAAAACCCCAAGTTCTACTTTTGGCGTCAAGACCCATGGGAACTTGCTAGTCTAGCCATAAATGGAATGGATCACAATGAAAATACCATCCACATGTTTTCTTTCATTTTCCTAGATTAACATTTGTTTAGGATGAGAAGAGGAGAGTTGAGCATAATATCCCTTCAAAACAAGGCTCATAGGTAGATCTCTTGAATCTGACCTTATCGTCTGTAGATGCACCAGCATTGTAGTGCCCATTTTCATCATCCACACAATATCCTATATTCACAACAAGAGAGAAGATCAAAAATTTATTTCAAAAACATCTCAAAGATGCTATCCTTGCATCGTGACATTGTTTATCAATGACACCCTTTTAAGCTTGTCCAGCATCAAGATCACTAGTTCAAATGCTTGAACAAGTGGAGGATGTATTGGGCATCCAACCTTAAGATAGTCCTCCCTACACACATTTCATATCAATTTCTTCCATGTGGTCCAATACAATCACTATATCCAATTTATGGAAAAGGATCAACTGCACTTGCATCTTATAGGCTATCCTTCCCACTCCAAGAGGTGGGACAAGCACCATTTTATGAATGCTTAATTCAAGGAAGCATGTACAATCACCTTCAAGGAAAAATACTATCATTAATTTTCTAGAGAAAATCTAGGTTCTTAGAATATGAACTTTCCTACCATGCTAGGAATAATCACAACTCACAATCAACACCTTTCATTGGATTTTTGAACTGGAAGGAAAGATCCTCTTTGGGAGGTTCCTTCCATAAGTAGGGATAACAACCTAACTACACTATAGCCATGATACATGACGAAGTAGTCAACATAGCCAACACAATCATATTATCAAATCACTACAACTTGAGGGAAGACATAGATTCATAGCTCTCAACCCCATTCGATTCCATCTCAAAGCTCAACTTGAAAATTTAAGAAGTCCATCCCCCAAACTTCCATACAGAGGGGTTTTGTTTTACCATAGGAGGTTTGGGTTTTCATTTCATATATACTAGTCCATCCTATTTACAACATTTGTGATGCACAAGGCTACACCACTGCCTATTACAATTGAACCCAAACAACAAACTCAAGAGTCATTAAGAATAGTTTAGTCATAGAAGGACTAGGTCCTCAAGACAATTTGAAATTACAATGAATGGGCATCACCATCATCAACTACCAACTCAAAAAAATTTATGAATCATTCCTAAAGTATTTACAATAAGGAAGATCTACTAGAGAACCCCAACAAGGTAGTCCCTATGGAGTCCCAAAACTAAGAGAGAGTACATGAGATCACACCTTGCTTACAAGAGAAGAGGTATATACATCAAGTCTACATCAATTGCATGGTCTCACAAAGGAGATTCCCTGAGTTTGAATATGGTAACAACATGAGGTCTCTAAAAACTAGCCTTAAGAGCTTAGGCACTTGGGACCACTACTTGGAATAGGTCCCAAACATCAACTGCCCTTAAATCCCATCTAGAAGAACAACTATCTTGATACAACCTACATTGTTCTATTAGATACTGAGAAAAGCATCCATCGGAATGGAAAATGGGCCACACCATATGGATAGAGAATAATTATGCAATAGATTTCTTAGTCATGCTATCCCACTAGAGAGGTTAGAACATTGAAATAATCAATGATACACAAGAGAAATGGGAAGATACACCATAGTCCATAAAAGAACCATAAGCCCCCAGTCATGAGAGTGCAATATCAAGTGCTTTTTAGCACATAGAGGTCCACTATGTAGGGCATCCAAGAGAAAAAATGTTTTGTGTAATGATAACACCATTTGTTCAAGGATGGAGCACCATCCCAACACTTGTAAGAATTGCCCAAAAGATCACATCCAACCATGGAAGAAGAATTCTAGGTACTAGTACCTAAAACTAAACTCTACCCTGTAGTTGATCATGACAACATCACCTTTGATTTAAATATTTGATCTACCATTGCAATTCACATGGCCTCCACAAGCCACACACTATCAAGATCAAGTCCATCAAACCAATTTTTTTAAATTCTCAACTACAATCCATCATTAATCACCTATGAATAAAAATTTGGTCAATCAAGGAGCCTAAAAGGAAGCGTTCTAGAACTTATATTGTCTCAAGAACACTCACCAAAGGACATACCATCAAGGCATGCCAATATCACCAGGAATACAAAGCATTAGTTCAAGAGCACCATAGGAAAGAACATGTCCTAGCCTTCTTTTACAACATTATCAAAAAAAAAAAAATAGTATTGGCCATAGAGCTTTTAGAAGATCTTGTATTAAGGAATAGAGGCTGCTTTCAAAACATAGAGAGAAGGTGCTTCAAGGATGAGCATAGGGAAATACCATACATTAAGTGTGGCATTGTCACAAGGTGTGGCATAGGCCTACAATAAGAGGACAATTGATCAATAAAGGGAAATAACATCTAACACTTCTATGTGCATGATTTGTCAAAGTTATATACATTAAAACATTACAATATTACATACTCAAAGGTAAAAATTCATTTGGTAAGCATAATACATAACATTAAGGGATGCTACCTAGGCCTAGGAGGCTATAGGACAAACTACCTGAGCCCATCCTATGTTGAAGGGTTTAGGCCACTAGGAGCAACACCAAAGCTACATAATGTTATTTTAAGAAAACCCTATCTCTGTCTCTACAAGTACATGAACAATTATAGCTCTGCACCCACTAGAATACTTTCATCGAAAGAAAACAAACTGAGACATGAACACAATGATTAAACAACGTAGAACATCATCTAAGGATCCACCACTTGCCACAGTGGGACCTCAAGGCATAGGCCACTCTTGGACCATTAGTATCTAGCATGGCCAAGGATACTATTTCATGTCATATGTTAACCCAATATCCGTAGGGTCTAGGATGGACCACCATCCTCTATTAGTATACACCCAACAATGAGAGGTAAACAAATCATAATGTACTAGCTTCTCCACCACAAAAAAGGGTGCTAATAAATCCACAACCCAATGTTGGGATTCTGAGATCATGTAGCCAATTCATGAAGGCTTCAAGAGCACCTATCTTCCCTATAGAAATAGTGCTCATAGAATCAACTAAGGTCACCACCATCCACATATTTGTACCTGTAATGCATATAAGCTTGAGACAATAGCTTGAAAATACAAGAGTTATCATGAACATGATTAGCATATTAGCATCATATACAACCATCAAGCATGATCACCCAATAGAGACATATTAGTCTCGCAACACCATAGAGACTGAGATTTTAGTAACAAGCATAGAGATCAATCATGTAAATCTTGATGGGTCAATTAGATACACTCACACAAAATAATTTATCATGAGGCACACCAAGAGAGAAAGAATTAGAACACTCTTAAAATTCGAACGAGTCACATACAACAAATGTTCCCAACTATTGACACTGGGTTCCACTAGGATAAAAATCTCAACAAATTCACAAGAGCCACAAGCACTAGAAAATTTTTATCTTAACTTAGAATATAAGGATGGAGATCATGGTCTAGCCAACAATGGATCTCAACAATGAAGATCCAATTCTTACTACAAATTGCAACATTAGAGAGGATGTGTCCACAAGGGAAGACATTTATCAAAGGAGGTGAGGTCTCAATAAGAATCATTAATAGGGTAACCTACTCTAGAAGGTCTTCAAAAGAAAATGCCTAAAGAAATTTCATTAGTCAGAGAAGTGATGCCATGAAACCTAGGGCAATGCAACTAGCTCAAATGAGAAAATGCAAAACCCAAAGGATCTGCAACAAGGGAAACCATACTCAAATCACAAGAGGTTATAAAAATGAGGACCACAACAATTCAATCTTTGGATGACACACATGGCCTCAAAATACATTCTTAACAATTCCAATAATAATTCATCACCCAGTAGAGATCACAAAGGCTTATGTTAATAAATGATAGACATAATGAGAGGAACATGCATGAAAAAATTGAAAATGCAACCAAGGAAAAACACATGTACATACCTAGACAAACATATAATAAAAAATATGAGCATATGAAGTCTACTAGAGATGATCTTTGTCCACCCAAAATAAGGTTGACCAGGAGCACATGTTTGAAGATCCTCTATATTGAGGTACTTGGGAAACAACATGTTCTAGTTTGTAATTCCCACACTTATTTTATTTAAGCTAAGTTGCAGTGTGGAAAGGTGGGGCAGTGTGGGGATGCAAGAATACCACATCCTACAAAATCTAATCAATGTCATCTTGATACATCCTACAGAATCTAATCAATGTCATCTTAATACATGTCATTTGGATGGAGAATGAAGCTGAGACTAGGTTCAATTCATCCCAGATGAACCACTGGAGACTAGAGGCATGAGCTTCTTAAGCAATAATTTATAAGTTACCAACAAAACTCTCCTCAGCCATATCAAAGTAAAATTGCAACTAGTCTATCCATAAGTAATTCTATGAAGGACAACATCACAACATAATCATACACATCCTTGAGTAAGAACAACATACATGGGCTAGTAACACTATAGCATCAGTCCCATAATGAAAATTTTAAGAGTCTTACTATAAGTAAACTCTTCAAAGAATACATGAAGATATGATCCTATATCATTATGAATACATATTTGAAAGGACCATAAATAAAAAACCTCAAAGGTATAACACTACCAAAGGGTACATGCTTATCAAAAAATAATATAAAAATGCTTTGATACCACCTAGAAAAATGTTGCTATGATGTTGTTTGGTACCCCAAGGAATTTCCTTAAATCTAATGGATCTAGGACAGAAGATGTGGGGAATATGCCTCTAAGCAAGTAAGTAACCCTGGGAAGGGAGCAAGCGGCACATCACTTCTTAACAAGAGTTAATACATCTCAAGAAGAACTTATAAACTCCAAAGGAGGACTTACCAAAAAATTACATAAGCCATCTTGTAGACATCATCAATGGAAGGGGAGATAGTGTATCTACAAGGGGCACCTTACCCCCAGACTCCTCATGATTTGGTACAAGGTTTGGTAAGGCACAACACCAGAACTATCCAATCTTGCCCACCTACATATTTGTGACCACCATATAATCAAGGCCATGTAGTTCTCCGAGTGAGGGTAGTATGAAAAGGACTTAGAAAGGGATGAAATAGGAGGGAGTCCTATTGTTGGCTTGGTACTGCCAAGTTGAGATGGGTTTTCTAACACTTGAGTGCCACTTAATTGTACATTAGAGTGTTCCATGGCCCTCAAACCATGGGGAGACACTAGGAGAACCTCCATCCTGGGACCTCTCTCATAGATGGAGTGTTTTTTATGATGAGTTGTGTATATCAAAGTTCATGAATAGTTCTATAATAAAGTTGCTAAGGAATCCACTGCAATGTTTTCAGCCATTAATGCAGGCATATATGCATCATGTTTAAATGAGTTTTCCTGCCTATTGTCATTGGTGTAATTCATCAAGGAAAATGAGTCATATTATAGGGTTGAGTATGAAGAGATAATATTTCCATAGGAATCTTATCTTTATTTGGTGGACATTACATGTGTGCCATCTTGGATACAATACATGCATGTGAAAACATGTTTGCCTTCATTGTTCTATGTGGAAATGTTATGTTTTTATTTAATAAATTTAAGTTCATAAGTTATTCCTTCTATGCTAAATCATGTGCACAATCCAGTGTTGATTGTAATGTGGCAAGAAAACTAAGAACTATGTTACTTATCTATAGGTAGCTATAGAAGTTTTCCATGTAGTAATTTGCATGAGACAAAGCATATCAATAATTTCTTAGAAGTTTTGTTAGTCCAGAATGCATCATTAAGCTTATTTTCCCACAAATTATGTTAGTTGTTATTCACTTAAATTTGGCCACTTAAACTTGATAATTTATTTTTGGAAGGTTTAGCAATGCAAGTTGTATTCCTTTACTAAACATGCTATTGGAGAAAATCTTAGGCTTTTGTTTGAAAATTTACTTTACCATTATCATGGAATTTAATCATTTTGATTCCTCATTTTTAGTGAATTTATTGGTTATGCATATTTTCAAAGGTTTCTTTGAGTGTATAGATCTGATTAGAAACTTCCTTACCATGATCTACAATTTCAAAGTGAAATATTAAACTATTATCATTCTTAGCTTTCTTTCTTTTTATTGCATTATATCATTGATGCTATCCCATAATCATATTTCTCTTTTTTAAAAAATAAATTTTGAAAGATATTTGATTATTTGTTAAACTTTCAAATATTACAATTTGTGTCCATTGCATCCTATTTGTAATTACACTCTTCAGGTACTTGGAGGACTACTTTTGGTGTTGGCTTATTCACTTACCATTGTACATATTTTCTTAGCACACACTAAGATATATTGATGTTATTAGTTACCCAGTAGGTTACTAAACATTTTCTATCTATTTTTTATTTAAAAGATAGTCAATCTTCTTTTATGTCTTTGGCTTTTTTGAATGTGATTTTCATAATACTAAAATATATTTTAGATGCAGTATACTTATTTTTCATGTTGTCATTTAAGTAATTAGAATATTTTTTGGTAAAATATTATAGTTAATATAAGTTATTAGAGCTAATGGTATTTGGATTACAAACTTTTAAAAAAAATTTGCGTTAATAAGATAGTTTAATATCACAAAAACTAGGTGTGTAGTAAAGAAATATTTCTAGTAGAATGAAATTTTGATTTTTAATTATTACAAATAATAGTGTTGATTTTACAAGATTATAAGTTATTAATATTATTTTTTTCTTTTGTATAGTAAAACTAAAATTTCAAATAATATTATGTGTGTTAAAAGAATAGAATATTTTTGTGTATATAAACAAACAAAATGAAATAGCATGAATAATGAAGAGTTAAAAGCATTAAGAAAAATTTAAAGAATTTATAAATCAAATTTAACAAAATGACAAAAAATAATAACTAACACTAATAGTAGCTCACCTAGAAGAGATTAAACTAAATAATGTCACATGAGTAGAATCTAATGATCAAGTAAGTTTATAAAAACTAAAAAGGAATTATATGAACTTAACCAAACCATACAAGAAATAAGCTTTTAAAAAATTTGAAAAATTTTAAATATGAAAACAAACAAAATATTAGAAATGCTCAATTAAGATTTCAAAATAGTCTATAAATTGTTTCAATTGAATTTGAATGTAAAACATGTAATGTAAAAAATTTTGGAATGCTATGTACCAAGAAAAATAGCATATTCGAATATTAAAGATGTAAAAAAGATAACTATCTTAAATGTTTTTCTATATCGAATAATATGGATCCTAGAGAATAACCATGTGAACTTCAAGTGTTAACCAAAGGTGAAGAAATGTTAATTGCAAGGTTCAATCCCATAATTCAGGTTACACATGCTCATGGAGGAAAATATAAAGGGCATACAATAAGCTTTCTACATGATGTAAAAGAGGTAGCAAAAAACCTATCTTGAAAATTACAAGAGTTATCATTGATTATTGTTCAAAGAAAAGATCATTTCAGTGGAACATATGATTTTATTGTCAACAAAGCAAGAGTACTAGAAGCATTAAAATTTAAAATTCATAATGATAAGTTTTACCAATATGTTGAAGTAGATTTGGAAAGTACTAAAGAACTTCCAGAAACGATGATGTAAGATTCACTGATAAAGTTAAACTAATTAATATTAATGAATTAGAAGATGAAGTAATTAACATTGAATCAAATATAACAAATAATGATGATTATGAAGAACTTTATGATGAAAGTGTACTTATATCGTCTACAATTATGAATATAGTTAGGAATGATCTTATTCAAGTTTAGCTTAATTTACATAAAATTAAAGTTGCAGAAAGTATTAATTCATTAAAAATAGATAAAACTCCATCAAATGAATATTTTTATCTTGGCTTATTTAATATGGCCTTCCCTACCCTCTTTCCTACATGCGATTTCTATGACTTAAGAACTAAGCAAGTTTGATTACATGAATATGCAAAACATCTTTTATTATATAAAGATGAAAGATTTGCAAGACATCCTAGATTTAGATACTATATTTTTAACATGATTAGGAGACATTATACATAAAAAATAGCCTCGATTTTTATTAAAAGGAATTTAAATCAAACCAATGCATATTAATGAGTTAAAAGAATGATTACAGAAGGATCCAAGCAAGAGTTTTTCTAATGAAATTGTACGATTTAGTTCTACTTTGTGAGGTACATAAGCTTACTAGTCAAAATATCTCTTACAATTAATATTAATGTTGAATGAAATTGGATCTCCTACTATATTTTTCATGTTAAGTGCTGCTGGTATTCATTGGCCTAATTTACATAAACATATGATAAGAGTTTTTTTAAAAAATGATTTATAACAAAGTAAACAAAAAATGGTCATTGAAAACCCTTATGTTGTATCATAGTGTGTATTACCACTACCAAGTTTTTATGATAGAGATTTTGAAGAAACACATAAAAGTTATTGACTACTAGTCAAGGTATGAATGGCAACATTGAGGGTCTCCTCACATACATGGCTTTTTGTGGATAGAAAATGCTTCAAATATAGACACAATTAATTGGTATGATGAGGATGAAGTCACTAAGAGAAATACTTTCTTAGATGATCTTGTATATGCATGGAACACTTGATTTGCCATTGCAATGCCATCTTTTGAGGTATTAGATAAGTACATTCTATTGTTATTGATGTTAATATAGGAAAATAATTCAAATATGTGTCATCCATCATCATATGATAAAGAAGCAATATTCACCAGATATCGATGAAGATTACGTAGAACTAATTAACTCAATTCAAATACATTTAAATTATAGAAAGGATACTTGCTTATGATTAAAAAAAATGGAAAATTATATTGCAAGTAATGTATTAAAAAGTTATTTGAAAAAATATTTTTTAAAATTTTAATATTATGTTTACATATGCTTTGTAGATACAATGTTCCATGGCCTATTAGTGAAAACTCTTCATTATTATACAAGAATTATGAGTAAAATAAAATTGTATATGAGCCACTAAGAAATGATGATAGATTGAATAAACATCATAGACTAATTTTTCAAACATGGAGAGTTAACATAGATTAGCAACCTATTTTGTCAAAACATGTTGTTGTAAAGTACATATCAAAATATGCTGCTAAAGTAGAAAAAAATTTTGAATCCTATAATGATATGTTAGAAATAATTATAAATTATAGAACAATGAAGATCACATTGGAAAAAGTTACAAAAAGTTAACTAAGATGTAAATTGAAAGAGACATAGAAGCACAAGAAGTATTGCATATGTTGTTGGAACTACTTTTAGTAGAATGTAGTAGAATTTTTGTAAACTTAAAATTGTCTAATAATAGTTATAAATGAATCTAATAATGAAGAATCATATTCAAAAGATATTTTCATAGCATACATAAACAGACCAATAGACATGACTGGTTTAAACCTTTATGAGGTGACAAAAAAAATTATTTACAATCCAAAAAGAAAGTCAAATAAGTTATGGCAACAAAGACAAAAAGAAGCCATAGTTTAGGTTTATCCTATATTTTTAGAAACACCAATTGAGAATCATGAAAAATGGATAAGAGTATTGTCAAATTCAAATGTTTCTTTATGTTTCATTTCATATATATGAAACAAAAATAACAACAATAGAAGAATAGATAAGAGCTAATTGGAAAGTAAATGAACAAACAATTGAAATAATAATTAATAAAAGCAAATCTAGTGAAGATAAAATTTGTGAAGATTATGAAGAAGCTATTTATATTGAAAGCATAAATCACCTTCAAAACGAATGGGAGCTATTATCAAGTTTGCAACCAACACAAGTTTTAAATAACATAAAAGTAGATATATTAGGATGAAGAGACATGAACATTTGATATGAATGGAACAAAATTGATCATAATGAAGTTGAAAGAGCATTACAATTTCTAAATTCCTTGAAAAATCTCATCACTACTATTATGATGACACCTAATACAAATTATAACAAACAACAAAAGGTGGTAAATATTATTAAAAATCATTATATTCAAAGTAAAAAAAAGGCATTAAGATCATTGAAATTAATAGTACAAGATAGTGCTAGCATAGGAAAATCTTTTCTGATTCATGTTACTATGACAAAAATGTCTACTTTAGCATTTACACAAAAAAAAAAATTTAAAAAAATTTCTTTGTTTGTAATGGCTCCAACAAGGGTTGTATCTTTTAGTACTTAAGTAAAAACAATTCATGTTGGTCTGAAACTATCCATAAAAGGAAAAGAATAAAAATAATAATACTTTTTTACATAAATTTTAGAATGATTTTAAAGACAAAATATATTCTCATTAATGAGTATATTTTTATTGGAGTTAGGTTTTAGAAGATATAGATGCAAGTTTATGATAAATATTTCCTCATTGTAATGAAATTTTTGAAGGTAGGTCAATGACTTTCATAGTTGATAGAGCTCAATTATCTCTAGTCCAAGATATAGCACCATATTTCTCTAAAGGTATTGGAAAAATTTTATAGAATGAGTTTAAATTTTTTATCTTATTAGATAAAATATTACGGTAGAACACATCTACAAAAGAACAACAAATTTTTTAAAAATTACTAGAAAATGTAAGAACCTATACACCAATAAGTACTGATTGGAAAATACTAATGAATAGAAGCCAAAAAATTTTGATAATAGTATAAACTTATTTGCAATAAACAATCAAGCAAATGAACACAACTAGAAAATTTTATTTAACTGGGAAAAGCCTATTTATTGAAGTCTTAGTATTAGTAATCATTCTAATCAATACATATTCATGGATGATGAAGATTTTTATGTAGAAATATTAATTACAATTAGGGTTAAAGGACTATTAATAGTAAATATATCTAGTTGTTATGGTTTGGTAAATGGAATAACTAAAACTATTATACATATATTTTAAACCAATGAAACAAAGCAACCAACACCACCATCTTTAATTTTGATTAATTTTCCAAACTATACTAGTCCATCATTTATGTTTTCTTCAAAGTAAATAGTTTTGATAATGCCACTACAATTTGGTTCAAAAAAATGATTACCATTAAAATTGGCATGGATACTTATAATACATAAATTGCAAGGCATGAAACTTCACAAAGCTATTGTTGATATTACACATACGCAACAACCTGGATTAGTCAATATAGCACTTTCTCGTTGATGAATCATGGTTTGTTAGGTGTTGAGATTGAACCCTCGATATCGAACCCTCGATATTTGGTACACGATGTCGCAACTTGGATAACGAATACACGATATCATGGTTCTTGTGTAAGCCTATAAATACCACATTTAGGCACATAGGAAGGGGGAAGGAGTAGGTGTAAGTGTAGAGTCTTTTTGTTCATTTTTAATTCATTTTAGTTCTTTCCTTAGTGCATGCCCACAATGTGATGATTGTAATTGTATGAAACTTCTATTCAAGTGTGACATACTTGGACACGTACATGACCGGAAATAAAGATTGAGACTACTCCATCATTGCAGTGTTCACTTAGTTTCTAATTGTTTAATTGTTATTGTTACTTATTATTCTCTTAGTTAATATTTATTTACCATCATTTACTATTCCTTTTGCTAAATGCAAAATGATTATGACTTAATCATGAACATTAAAGTGTAACTACTTGGTAACCTAGTAGTGTATTTAGAAGTGCTTAAGTAATGTATGCTTGGTAATCTCAAAAGTGGTACATGAGGTCCAAGATGCATATGGATGATTAAGGATAGATGCTCATCACGCTTAGGCTAGCTTAGACTTCATTTCTTACTACTTATTAGTTTAATTAAGGTTATTTTCCATTATCTCTAGGAGTAGCACTAATATAGGACCACATCATTCACCTCACTTTGGACTAAATCATACGTGACCAAGTAAATACTAGTCCAGGTGGGAAGACAACGAACTATGATCAATGTGTAACTATCTAGATACCACAACTAGTCTATCTGTCAAGTTTGACCAGATCATGCGTGAACACTTGTATTCGTATGGTTGAGTGTAGGGGTACCTCACCACTCATCATTGGCATCGTTGCCAAGGACGGTGCTAGTTATTTGGATTAGCTACATCATTCAAGATCACTGTAATGAAGCCTTGATAATATCTCTTTTAGAAAGAAGTAATTGTAAAAAAGTCACACACAAATTCACAACAATGTCTCTCTCACAAGACTATGATAATGCAACAACTAGTAAAGCAATTCATTGGAGGACCAATGGATTATATGATGATGAAGATGAAGTTTGGAGTACTTAATCTAATGTAGGGATCTCCTATGTACATAAACAAAGACAACATCGTTGCAACTCACAAATTCATAACCTACCTAGTGATGATGAATCCTTGCTAGTCACTAAGAGCCTAATGCATATACAAGAGGTTGTTTGAATCTCCTGTAGGCATCATAAGGAAAGCCGTTTACCCAAGCTTGATTTAAACAACTTTTCCAAGTTTTGAAGAGGCTATGAGTTAGATTTGCAACGTCATTTACAAGCCTTCCATGATGCCTATGTATGGAATAATATTAATAATGTGTGGCAAAAACTTAAGCTCTTTCCTATGACACTCGTTGGCTAGGAAAAAAGTATGGTATAGGTCCTTAAGAGAAAAATCAATTCAACGTTGGTTGACAATGGTAGAAGTCTTCAATGAAAGATATCAAACTTATGCAAGAGTGTTAGCCTTGAGGAGACAAATCCAGGAGTGGAAACATGGACAACATGAACCCTTGAACATGCTCTTAGAAAGATACTATTCATTGTTAAACAATTGCCCAGGCCATGGATTCTACGAGGAAAAGAAAATATACCACATCATGGATGGGCTCCGTAATGAAACAAGGGAGACCCTATGGATGTATGCTCATGGTCAACTATACGAGCTACAAACCCACCAATTCCAGGAGCTTATTAAGTGGGTAGCAAAAGAAGAAGGAGAAATGGCTATATGGGAGAATTTTGAAAGCTCTCAATAGGACCAAAATCTTGAATTAGCAAAGGTTCATGATCATGAAGAGGAGAAATCAAATCACCTCAAGGAGGTGGAATCATCTTTTCCAATACTACAATCACTAGATGAAATTGAGGAAAAGATCAATAAGATGATAGAATGGATACATGAAGAATGTGAAGAATATGCTAACACTATTAGAGGTAGAACCATGACAAATCAAGAAGTAGGATAGAACACCCTTAGATAGTCAGAAAGAAGGGTTGAAGAGAATAAGAACTCAACTACTAATCATACGTATCAATCTAACCTTTGCCTATAGGATCACCCCAAAGGTCAATGCCTGATCTTGTCACATTTACATGAGTATTGGAGAGGAATGTTACATCCAGAGTTCTTACAGTAATACCAGATTCAACCACAGTGGCAAAAAATCCAATCATGGGGGAGGCCACTATTAAACTGGTCACACCCTTCATACCATCCAAACCCAAGCATTTATTATGTTCGGCATCCTATTTCCCCAACTAGGTCGACATCTTGTATCTCATCACATTGTTATAATTCTCCTAAATACCATCAACCCATGTCCTCTTCCAAAAGATTACCACCTCATGTTCCTTGCACTTCTTCTTGCCCTCAATATTGTTACCATTCACATCCTTCTACATTTCCATTGATTGTGCGAGAAGGTTTTGCACCACAGTATCAACCCACGAGCATTACTTGTGTTGCTACAGTCAATAGTAGTGGAGGACCTCCACAAAGTCAAAAGCATCCTTTCTTTAGTCATTACCAAAGAAAGAGACAGCATGCTTCCGAAACCACTACATCCTCCAACCAAGCACAAGTTCAACGCTATGATGCATCTGCCTCCTTGAACACAACACCTCCCATTACCTTATCAAGGCCACCAATCAAAACTCCAACAACCATGTGGCCCAATGAATATAACCATGTATGGGGACATATCGATCCTTGCATACCAACTTATGGTCATGGGTGCCATAGTGGGTTAGCTCCTTATCACATGACCACATCTTATAATTTGCCCCACTATGCCTACTACAATCAGGTGTGTGAACCCCAATTTGGGTACATTCCTAGCACCACCTCAAAAGACACTCAGTGGCTTGGATATGATTAATCCCCAACATTTCCAACATGAATGGATCCACATTTTCCATTTATTAATTCTAGCCATGCTCAACTTTTTAGTTATAGGGGATATCGTCCATTCTAACAAGTAGAATTAGTAAATATTTTTCCTTTTCTTCACTTTTACAATTTTTTGTTTTCTAGCTTTTCATTTCTAATTTTTTTTTTTATCTTTTTGTGGGTAATCTCATCTATGAATAAAACACTCATGTAACCAGTCGGTTGAGATGTTGTTCTATGCTATCAAGTCACAAGTGACTAATTATTTGGATAGTGAGCCCACAACATCCACCCACCCATTCTATTAATAAGATGTTCTACTTTGGATACGATGATATTCTCATCATCATTAAAAATTAAAGTAATTTTATGCTCATTATGCCTAGAGAAAAAAATGATGGACTAAGAGGGAACGGCTAGGGTGTGGCATCAAGGGGACTTGTGAATTCTCTTTGGTGACTTCTATAGGTGCTATCATGCAGCTTGCTTGTACTAAGATCCTTGTAGATCTAACGAAAAATGGGAGTAAGAGTAATAAAGGCACTCCCTAAAGAAACTTAAAGTTGTTTTCGGGGTTCCACTAGAAAGATATGCATTCATGCTTGAAGGTTGGTGGCTTCTCTAGTTTACTATTGGAAAGAAAAAAGTGCCAAAGTAGGTAAAAAAAATATGCCCCCAAGCAATTCCAAAACAGTCCTCCCTTGGACAAAATGCCAAGTGATCGTACACCTTGCTGTCATGGTGCTCTTATGGTTGTTCATCATTGGATGAAATAATGCGATGTCATTGATCGGAAGAATGGACTTGGTCTTGATTTTGGAGTGATAGGCTCATGATATAGTAATCACACCCTACACTCAAGATTCATTGTGCCTTAGGTCAATTACCTCAGGTCCCGATCTCTGCAATCCCTTCTATAATTCACCTCATCTCACTGTTCGTGTATTTTTGACTTGTGTCTTGTGTAGCATAGAATTCCTACCTCATTATAGTAGTATCAACATGTGTGTGTTTTGTTGCACCAGTGTAGATTACATTTAACGCTTCTAGTACCTACAAACATTTTAAGGTGTGGTTACACAAGGGCATTATAGGTTGGAACCTACTTCGGAGAGGATCCACTTGCATGAATTTTGTAATTTGTACTTGTTGCACACCACCACATCATTTTATACCCTTTGAGTACTTCATTGCCAAATATATTATTTCCTTTGTCATCATTTTATCAAATGTTCCTCAAAACCATTACATGTCCTTTTATGTGTCACCTAAAAAAATTAGGTCCAACATTAAACTTTTAGGGCAACTTCTTTGAAAAAAAATTTCTAACTCTAAAATCGCACTAAGCAAAGAATTCAACATTTATTAAAGGTAATGAGTAAGGTATGAAATAATTGAAATTATTTCAATGATCTTACTAATAATTGATCTTTGTGTGATTATAGATGGCCCCTAAAAGAGGACAACAAGGAGGAAATTCTCAAGGTTCAACTAGATGTCCAGGGGGAGGTAGAGGTCAAGGACCTCATGCAGAACATATAGAGTAGGAGGCACAATCATTCAGCATCCATCAAGAAACTCCTGTCACCACACAATCTAGCCAAGAAAAAGGTGGAGAGGTTAGGACCCAAGCCTATGAAGAGGAATGATGACTATTTGTGGCATGGCATGTCAAGGCCAATCAAGTGTTCCCGTAGTTTCCATGTCCATGGGAAGTGCCAACTCCATCAAACATTGGAACATTAGCATGGACAGCTCATAATCCTTTGATAGAAGAGGAGAAATGTCAAGTGCTTCTTCAACGATATCAATCTTAGAAGCCTAAAGTGTAGGACAAAGGAAAGGAACCCATGGAGAAGTCACCACCACTAGGAACCCCATGAGTTCCATAATTTTTATCTTTTGTGTCTATGTCCAAATTTTGTTTAGTCCCACATTGTTGCATGAAACAGTCCATGGCCATTCAATAATCTCATACCTATCCCCTGTTTGTAATTGAATGAATTTGTTCCTCACTTTCTTTGACTCGAGGATGAGTTGTTATTCAGTCATGGGAGTATGATGAATCATGGTTTGTCAGGTGCTGATATCAAACCCTCGATATTGAACCCTTAATAGCGGGTACGCGATATCGTAGCATGGATAATGATATCGAATACACAATATCATGGTTCCTATGTAAGTCTATAAATAACACATTTAGGCATACAAGAAGGGGGGAGAAGTAGGTGTAAGTGTAGAGTCTTTTTTGTTCATTTTTAATTCATTTCAGTTCTTTCCCCAGTGCATGCCCACAGTGTGATGATTGTAATTGTATGGAACCTTTATTTGAGTGTGATGTACATGGACATGCACATGACCGGCAATAAAGATCGATATTACTCCATCACTGTAGCATTCACTTAGTTTTTAATTATTTAATTATTATTTTCTTATTTAATATTTCTTTACCATCATTTACTATTCCTATTGTTAAATGTGGAATGAGTACGACTTAATCACAAACATTGAAGTGTAACTACTTGGTAACCTAGTACCATATTGATGAGTGGTGAGGTACCCCTACACTCCACCATACGAAACGAGCGTACACGGGCAATCCGGTCGAACTCCGCAGACTAAATGCCTTAACGCCACAAGAAACACTTGGGGTTAATCGTTCGTTGTCTTCCCAGGCTTGCTTGTCTGTGTCACGGTGTATGGTTGAGCAAGTCTGAGGTATGTGATTTTTTTGGTCTTTTCGGCTT